>QNGE01002395.1:82747-116196 GCA_008508345.1 Paragonimus westermani
AACGCTGCGGCTGCCTTGGTAGTCAGCATTCCCATTCGTTTAATCTTCATTTCCGTGTCTGTCTGTCTAATCCCTTAAGCCATTATTTCCGCCCTACGGTAACTTATCTTAATGTTTAAAATTAGTTACATGTCCATGTGTGATCAGAATGTACGAAATGTTACTCCGGAGAACATCTCATGGTTTACGTCTTTCCGTTGCTTCATTCAAAACCACTTCTAGTTTGGATGAAATTTTCCTGTGGGAAACGGCAGAGGAATCGCTGAAGGCTTCGTTTTTATTTGGTGACGTATAGAACTGAATAGAAAATTCTTATTTCCGCGAGCTACCTTTAGGATTTTCGACTGTGCTTGTTCGGTGTCCTGCCGGATTTCCTGCTTGCACCTGTTGCGTACAGAGCGAAAGGCCTCTAGGTCCTCTGGCCCGCCCGTTAGCTTCTGCTTAGAGAATAGACGAGAACGTACTTCAAGATGTCGGTGTATGTTCCGCGGAAGCGGTGCACGAGAGGAGAACTTCCATAGTTCTCGAGGAAAAAATGCCTCATCGGCTTCGTGAATGGCAGCTTTAAAGGAAAGGTAGTTCAAGTTCACTGAGTCGGATGTGAGGCTGAGTGTGCTTAAGAACGTCCTTAGTGCATTAAAGTCTGCCTTCTGGAAGTTTCGGAATGAAGTCTTTGTCACAACGTTTTGGAGCCAGTAACAGATAAATTCAAAGGTTAGTAGCATGTGGTCACAATGCCCCAGCGGTGGTTTGATGACCACCCTATCTACCAGGTGAGCCTCGTTCGTAATGACCAGATCGATCAAGGAGGGTGTCTGTCCTGGACGGTGTCTTGTAGGCAGATCGACATGCCGTGTCCAGGCCTTCTCATGGATCAACATTGCCAAGAGTTTCGAGAACCCGCAACCACAGTCTTCATGAGAAGCCACCACAGAGTTATGTTTTGGTTCATTGAAGTCACCCATAATAAGAAAATGGGAGAAACGCTGGGTAGACGTGAGTCTGTTTAGGGTAGCAAGAATAGCCTCGTTGTGGGATGCACTACATGACGGCGAGCGGTACATAACACCGGTAAGGAGCGAGTCACTTTTGCGAAGTTGGAGTTTGTTCCAGATTGTGTCGCATTTCTCTGGGAAGGTAAATTCCCCTACGGCAGCTGGCACTGGAAGCTTCTGGCTCAGAAAAACGGCGCAGCCTCCCATGCGTCCATGGGAGGAGACCGTTCGGTACAAAGAGTAATCAGGGACATGCAGTTCATTATCACTGATATCCGCGGAAAGCCAGGTCTCTGTTAAAGCAAGAATGTGAGGGCTAGTGTCGTGGACCAGCTGTCTGATTTTCGGTAGTTTGTTCAGAAGGCTCAGACAGTTGGTGTACATGCACTGTAAGGTTACTTCTTCGTTTGGCCAGGTGTAATGAGAGAGAGAATTGTACGAGGAATAGCTTGGGAAAGTAAACCCAGTAGTGATGGGGAGTGCGTAACTGTAGGCGTAGTTTTGTGAGCCCTCTTGGGGGAGGGTGGCAAGTTTATCGCAGCCTGGGCATATGTGAGCGTCCCTGTGAGACGCTTCATCCGCTTCTGTTGGCCCAAGGTCAATGACCTTTGGACCGCTTTTGCTTTCAGAGCTTCCGGAGGGTGATTTGCAGTTTTACACCCTCGACAATTTGGATTGTGTTGTAGATGAGAAGAGAATATAGGACGAAGTGGCCCCGATGCAACCGAGGAGAGAGCCGCCGGAATGAGACAGGTTTGGGCCATTTTGGATGCAGGGGGATCCCAGAGACTCACCAGGCTATAAAGCTCAGGGACAAAATATTTTTTAACGGACGTTCCTTCGGGTGAGTTGATTGGGGGTGTAGAAGAATGTTGGTCCTTAACACCTTTGAGATCTGCTCTTCCGGCCCCTTGCATATCCACAGGCACTTTACTTTCCAAGGAGATGGGGGCAGTAACCTCTGATGTGGGTGCTTGGAATGGTCCATCCGAAGACTCCGGTCCCCTCTTGACAGCAGGGAGAAGGACTTTGGCGCTAGCCTGGAATTTGGGGTCAGCCTTGATGCATACCCTTGTTCTAGCAAGCTGAGAGCGCTTCCGCCGCTCCTGCAGTGAGCAATCTTGAGAGACTCCCCTCAGGTTAACGTGCTTTCTCTTCAGTTCAGCCGCTTTTTCCTGTACTTCCTCCGTGCTAATTTTTGCGGGCAGCGTCACAATAAGTCCCAGTGATTTCTTGGTAGCTTTGGAACGAAGCCTGCTAACGGAGACCATTTTTGTAAACTCTGGAAGGAAACAGGCGTTTAGCACCGCTCTAGCCTGTTCTCCCGGTGAGAGTGTGGTCGGAAATCGTCCCCATAAAGCAAACCACTTCTCCCGGAGTGCCCTATCCTTCAAGCTTGTCGCGACTTCCTCAAATTAAGTAGTGAACAAAGCCACCGCCTTGCGATCAGTCGCGGCGCCTGGAAGGGCAAGGGCAATGTACTCATTCAACGAGCTCACTTCTGACCTCATGTCAGATAAACCTCTCTGAATATCACTGAGGTCTTTTTCTACCGTGGTTATCTGTGCGCTTACATCCTTAGACGCCGTGCAGCCACACTTGGACGCTCGTGGTGGCGAGTAGAGGATCCAACGTGGCCTTCAGTGGGGTGCAACTATCTCGAAAGAGACAGCTCAAGCAGACAAATGATCTTTTTGAAAAAGTGAGCAAGGCGTACTTGTCCTCCCTGAGGCCAGTACACTTAAAGTGGTACCAGTGTAGGCACGTCTGGCATTGCATACCGTTCTGAACTGTCGTGCGGCAGCCAAAACGACCGCAAGCACTCGATACCTCCGATCAACCAATGCTGCTGGATCTTGTGCGCGTCACTGTGTTATGGTCTGTGACTAAAGAGGACACTTGTTAATGAAAAGGAAACATGGAGATAGAAAATAATACGGATACTACCGAGCACAAATAAGACAATACGCAATGATTTATGTTATTCGGCAAAGAGTAGCAATGATGGTATATGATTTTTTGATGCACTGGGCACGAAGATAGCAAAAATATGAATGGACAATGACAGCGAGGAAATTTAAACCACATTTAGAGTTACCCGCGGTAGGTTGGCGAGTGGAGAGAGACGATGTATTCTAGGGCCCCTCATCAGAATATCTCGAAGAATTCTGTGACTTTTCACTTGCAGACAACAGAAGTCTAGTTGTTGGACATAGGGGACTATTTCTTTTTACTGCGTGAGGACATTTTAGTTACAGTTGTAGTGTCTATATATCATAGGTATATTTTGCAATTCATTTTTTGTATATTTTGGCAAGTATTGGATTGGGCCTAACGTTTGTTTCAAACGGTTGTAGTGTCAGCCGTTTATAATTATATTTCGCAGCTCATGTATATGTTTGCACATGCCGTTTTGTTAACTTCACCTGTACACTTGTTTGAAGGAATCATAAATTTTGATTTGATAGTCTTGAGCAATAAAACGGGGGCCACCGCGCGCCGTCTCTGTTTCCTTCGTTTTTGTGAATAGTTGGGTTGGAGAAATCGCACGGCGAAACCTTTTTTTAGCTCCGCGTGTTTGTTGACCCATCGGCGCAGAACGTTCATCATTCCACGTCGTGTGTGAAATTATCTATCAGTCGTCATCCGGACCTACCCCTGGCGTTGTATTTTTCTCGGGCGGTGACCTATCCAGTTTCACGGATTCAGACTTCTCAGTGTGTCACTGTCAATTTTTGGAAACATCACACTCTTACTTATACGTATACCGTTTCTACACGCCCGTTACTGTTACATCTTCTTTCAGTGGGGCCGTATTTATTTTATTTCTTATCGTCTGAGTGGTTAGACCACTACAGAAATGGTGAGCTCGACTATTTTATCCCGAACAGTACTTTGTCCATCTCGTTGTTATTAGCAATGCTTGACGACATTGTGCACGTTGACATTGAAAACGAACACAGTGTAGCTTTAAAATTGCCCGGATACAGCGCCTGAAACCCTCGACTGTGGTTCCACCGGATTGACGCCATCTTCATCACCAGACGGATAACATCAGAGAAAATAAGATTTTCGTACTTAGTAAAATCCCTTCTTTTTGATGCCACAATGGAAGTGGAAGATCTATTAAAGTCAGTCCCATCCGATTTCTCCTATACTATTTTAAAGGACTCCATCATAAACGGACCGCGAAATCAGAAACTAAGTTGTTACACGACTCGTTCAATTCAATCGAACTAAGTGACCGGTCCCCATTCCAATTGTTACGTTATATGGGAAGCCTTTTGGGCTTGCGGAAGCTTGTCGACGCCATTTAAAAGCAGGTTTGGGTGGAAAGGTTGCCATCTGCGATACAACACAGTTTGACCTCCATGGACGAGGACATTTCAGTGGACAGGTTGGCAGTCCTTGCGGACAAGGTGTCAGAAACTTCCCCTCCACAGCCGGTGTGCGCGCGACCACAACCGTTCCCACGTCGTCCTCTTCAGCCTGAACAACTAATGGTGGTCTAAAAGTTTTTGCCACGACCTTGAGCATTAGGCCAGTACTCACCTGGTGGAGCCCCAATTGATGTAACAAATCAACTATTCTATCGAATTGTGCGGATCCAAAGTACTATCGTTTCAGTTTTTGCCTAAAATTGAATTTTACATTCATATAATGTCTGTTTTGTTGCTCCATTCACATAACCGACTTATTGTACAATTTACAAATTTGGTGTTGAAATATGTATATGCTCAAGAATCTGTGCGTTGATCACGCTGTCCTGGGCGTGTTTCTCGAAAATGTGTCGAGAAATATGTCATTATTAATATGTTATCATCATATATCACCGTATAGATAGTGTGGCCATGTAAATCAACAAGCTGAAGAGGCACCCATCAAAAAGCCGTGCACGATCTGATTCTTGCTGTCCATCAAAGTGGTGTTGGTACCACTAAGATTTTCAGCACGAGGCGAAGAAATGCACTCCGCCACACACAGTTCGAACTCGTCTCGCATCGCCGTCAAACCGGCAGGCCAGCCAGTAACGGTGACGAGTGTCGCTGGCCCAGTAGACATCAGTCGTCTGTTTTATATCAAGGATTGATCGACCGCCTTGCGGTTCCTCATCAATACCGCAGCCAAGCCCAACGTTATTCAACCGCGACCAACTGATCGACTTCAGCCTGGCCAGTACGCTTTACAGGTAGCGAATCAAAGTCACATCAAAACATTCAGGGGACACTCACTCACTGTCGATCTCGATCTCCGGCGACGTTTTCAGTAGATATTCCTGCTTGCTGATGTTTGGACCCCACTCACTAGTGACGACTTCCTGTCACATTTTGACCTCTCTGTTGATATCAGGAGGCGTAGGCTGACTGACAGCACTGCTGCTTGCACAGTAAACGGCGTCCAATTGACGATTGCATCAATCGGCATCCGGCCTCCTATTCCCCAAGCACCGTCTTTCACAGCATTGCTGAAAGATTTCTCTTCGTTAACTCGGTCATGTTCACATGCCGAGACGGTTAAGCACAACGTGGAATATCATATTACAACACGTGGCTCTCCGGCTTTCTCTCGTCCACGCCGTTCATACCCTGAAAACTCACAATATTCAAGGCCGAATTCGAACATGTGCATCAGCTGGGCACAATCCAGCCTTCAAACCGCTCTTGGGCGACACTGCTGCACATGATGCCCAGAAAATCTTCGGACAATTTGGAACCTTGAGGTGATTACTGTGTTTTCTGCAACTGCACAATCCCGGACAGGTAGCCTGTATCACATATCCACGAGTTTTCTTCAGGAGTTGTTGGCGCCCCTAGTTTATCTGAGTTAGACCCAGTACGCGCCTAGTACCACATTCCAGTTGCCAGAGAGGACATTCCGAAGACAGTCATTACAACACCTTTTGGACTTTTCGAGTTCACAAGATTGGCCTTCGGGCTTCGTGATGCGGCTAAAACGTTTCAGCGCTCCATGGACGAAGTATTGCGTGGATTCCCTTCGCATGCATCTACATTGAAGACGTCTTGATCGCTTGGTGCTCTAACAAGGTAAACTTGTCTCACCTGCGTGCCGCTTCCGAACTCTTCGCGCGATACGACGTTATCGATAATTGTGCTTCGGAGATGATCCACTGGATTCCCTGAAACATCGCATCGATAAAACCAGTATCACACCTCTGTCATATAAGGTTGAGTCTACCTCGAATTTTTCGACTCCGCTACTATGGCTTAACTCCGACGATTTCTCGGCATACTCAGCTATTGTCAGTTTTTGATTCCCGATTGCGCGGACATTTCAAAACCTCTGACCGACCTGGTTGATTAAAAACGCATGTATATTGAAACCATGGGCCAAAGTGCCATTCTCAGCAGCAGAGGAAGCCTCATGTTACGCCACTAAACTTTGCTTCATTAGTTCCGATCCGAACGCCTGTCTCTTCGCTAACACGGATGCATCGAACGCTGCCGTTGGTGCAGTCTTAGAACGATCCGTAAATGATGAACGGCAACCCTCAGCATTTCCCCCAATTCTGTAACCAGCATAGATGCAGTACAGCACTTTGGGACATGGGCTGCTGACTACTCATTTGGTAAACCGTTAATTTCGACACCTTTTGAGAGGCCGCGCTTTGTTGTGTAAACCGGCGACTAGCCCATGACAAGCTTTTCATGCCAAACCTGGTCGGTACCTCTCGCGTGAAAACCAGACAGCTGGACTACATATTTTAGTTCATCATGGACATATGACATCTACTTGGTGACACCAAAATCGTTCTTGATGCATTTTCAACAGCGATCCCTCCGCCCATCGAAAGTGGTTAAGCGTGACGGAAAATGACCATTATTAAATGGTTTTGACGGAGCAAATCTAAATCTATTGATCAGTAGGGACCAGCCTACAGAGAGCAGGATGGTGACCCGATATTGACCAAAAGAAGCCCATCCTCACCTTCAGCAGTATTACATCCACCTGTAGTTTAACCCCACTGCACTCTTGAAGAACGCACCACAAGCAGGGGACGGCCGGTACACTGACCATACTATCTATCAAATTACAGCACGTGATATGGCTCTCGGGTATATGGTGTTATTTCCCTTCACCGCCGTCCTTTCACCGCTGTTCTAACCCACGAACGCTCTGGTGGGGAGTACTGTGGCGTTTACAGTTCATTGCTACATTCCGCAGTTCATCGTTTATATTCTTATACATGCCATTTTGTTACCTCCGTCTGTACACTTGTCTGAACCCACCGCCATCAATTTTTGAATCCGATTGTCATCAACAATAAATGGGGTTGACCGCGCAACGTCTCCATCTTCTTCGTTGGCGTGAACTCTTGAGTTGACGAAGTAATCGCCCGGTGGAAATTTCATCACTCCTCGAGTCCGCTGATCTATTGACGCTGTTAGTTCATTATCCCAAGTCGCGTGAGGAATTACTCGCTGGTCTTCATCTGAACCCACACTCACTTTTTGTCTTTCTCTTGCGTGGTGGCCTGTTCACTTCGACGAATTTTGAGTTGTCACTGAGTCCTTCCAATGTTTACTGATACGCTGATAGGTTGAAGAGGACGATGTGGGAACTGTTGCGGTTGCGCACACACCGGTTGTGAAGGGGAAGTCTCTGGCACCTTGTCCGCAAGGACTGCCAACTTATCCACTGAAATGTCCTCATCAATGGAGGCTGGCGATCTGATTCACAACCTTGATGACGGTGGAATCGAGGTGGACACAGGGTCCCCTGTATTTTGACATTTGCCATGCTTCACTCCTTGTTGGCGATGATAGTGTGATCTCCTGATGGCCAGTTTGCAACTAAGAGGAACCCCATAATACCGGTGGGGCAACATCGCAAGAATTAACATCTCGCGACCTCTGGCCGTCGAATGAGAAGAACCTCGTGTGTGAATCTACATCTGAGTACTGTGTGGTTATTTTGGCCCAATGGATCCGTCACCTCGAGGACGTCAACCACCGGCAGATTCTTGGAGGTACGAAGTCAAGTAGGAGTGAACGATTCAATTCACGTTACCTTGTGGTCCATTGCGCGAGATGAGTGGATTCTAGGGGATTAACAGCAGAACTGAATGTAGCCCTTGGCAAGTCAATTAGCTCGTTCAAGTTTTTCGCCGATTGGGTAGAATCTTCGGTAGCTAGCAGGTTCCAAACCGCACAAAAAGCCTTTCATGGTGCTTTCTGTTGGAGATGGTTGACTTGCTCATCGATTAAGAGAGAGCGGTATACAACCCTAAAAGCAGATGTTCTTCAGCTCTCCTGGACCAGACGCCATGCTGTGCTTGGGGGTTGTTATAGGACATGTTCGTCCACGTGGTATACCGGAAGCAGTTCCTTGAATTACTGAGCAACTTTCCTCGTAGGCCTAACCATTGTCGTTAGTCAATAGGTTGTATGAAAGAGTGCAACAGTAGCTTACAGGGAGCGACGAACTTTGAGTCTCCGGATTTCGTCCGGCAGAATTTGTGTGCTGGGGAGGCAGTCTCACTCCTGAATATGAAAAGTAGTGCCATGTTTGGTAAGAAGAAGAGGGATGTTTACGGCAAGCAGTGAGGTTAACAAAGTTGGGCAGATCCTCCGGGGCTTACAACGGCAGCTTTTTTTGGAATTGCTGCATGTTTGTGGAAATTTCCGCCGTAAAAATGAAGGAAGCTGTTGCAGCGGTGAATTCCGCGCCAGACTTTTCCGCGTTTCGCGGTCATAGCTCGGTTGGTTCCTATGATGTATGAGGTAGAAAAAGTGCGGCGTCTCCTCACTACTTGTCTAGTAGCAAATGCATACAATAACAATAATAATGGCATACTTTCCAATAATCCTATGAGAAAAACGGTCAACTGGGCGGAGTCACCCAGTATACAGATACACAATTGATAATAATACGCTACGCCAGTTAGGTGAATAAACCGGTAAAAAGGCCATGAACGGAGAGAAAAACTTTTGTGTGTAAAAAATTTCAATGCTTACACCTATAAAACAGCAATTTTCATTATCCCAAAATTTGGTAAAGATAACTGCGTTGTTATATTTACTTACATTTCGAGAGGCCGCCGTTAGAGAAGGAACACGTGTTGCGATATGTCAACATTTTGTTTTCTCTCATCGGTCGCAGATGCAAAACGTGCGGATTATATGACACACAGAGATAGGCTGTGAACACGCATACATTCAAATCACGTATTATGTCGTCAACAATAAGGCAAGTTCATGATAACAGGCCACAAGGCAGACCCATTTAATAATTCGCAACATGGTCACGCAATCAGGACTCGAAGTTAATGACCTTTGGCGATGCTGTGCTGACCGGAACTCACTAGCGGGCGTCATGTGCACAAAAGTGGTTCTAGCAACCCATGCATTTGCTGTGATTCTGACTAAATAATATGTGGTGTGAATGTATGCCTGTTCATATGTGTACGTCATACATAACCCGCGTGTTTCCCATTTGCGACTAACAAGAGTAACAGAATGTTTGTTTATCGAAACATCTTTTTTCGGCACTGATGAAGTTGTTTAAGAGGGCCTAGTGTTTCAAATTTGCAGGCGATGTCCGACCCAGTATTTATGGTTTTGTCCTAAGATCCTGAACTGGGGATGCCACACCTAATAATTCGAAGGTTATCGCCATTATCTCACATAAGTGGCATCGGGAAGATGTGTGGATAATCGTATTGAGATGAGGGAGGCAAGAAGCTCAGACGGTTGAACTTATTTGTGGCTTCAAGAGTGAAGTAAAATTAAGTGATAAGTGGGAGAATGCGAAATGATGTGGACTCTGACGAATAATGGAATTTTCAATTTTCAGGCAAAATCTGTCATGTGAAATTGACCGCTTTTTGTTGATTACTGAAATATGTGCCGCTAACAAACAGTTTTTATCACGTGACGCAGGGTGATCGACAAACGGCCTTTTCCAGTACATAATTGGTATTGAGTTTTGATAATTATTTGTTCCGTGTGGCCGATTTATAAATTGAGATGGGTGTTCAACTACACAGACAGATTGTTAGGCGGTGTGCTAGGGGGTTCAAGGCAGAAGGACAAACAAGAAAGGTAGCGCGAGACTTTCATACAATCGTAGAGAGCTTCTGCAAATTTATGAGTAACTACTTACAGCCGGCTACTATCATATGTGGTGAAAGGGCCTACCAGAACGTTTGGGTTATTACAAAAGGCGGTACACATATTGAACCTGCATCTGTTAACTACAGACGTTTCGTTGTTCGCACGTTTTAAACATGCTTAAGTGCAAAATTTATTCTCCTGGAATTATTGGTAATCTTTGAAATACAGGCCGACACCTCTAATGGTAAAAGCGACAGCTTGAACAAGTTTGTGGGGTGCATGATATCTCATCGTGCGATACAGGAGTTTTTCACTCAGATGTTGTTAAGTCTGTTTTCGAAGAAGCAATCTTCAGAAGGATGGAGATTGAAAATACGCCCCACATACGCTAACGTCAGCAAAAGTTTCAATATGCGTTTAAAGTGGCTTCTTTATTGTCTCTAAGTGCATTTGAGACTTTGCTGGGAATGTGAGAATATTTCATTAGCAAAAACTTGAACAAATGTTTTGGGCTTTAAAGGCCGCCAAAGTGAACTGTTTGTTTTTGGAGCTGCACTTTGAGTTACGCTCCATGCGGATCACGAAATTGACGAATGATGATGTTTAGCTTGAATCGCCGTAGGCAAACAAGACTTAGTGCAAACATTCGATAACTCTCTGTGTAACTCACAGATGTATAGCTCAGTGAAATTTTTGCGGATGCATACTAGAGGCTTTCCAGAAATAGCCACCCAGCCTTGCGCTGATGACTTCTTACGAACGTGCAGTATTGGAACTGGGGTAGCATGCATAGTTTTTAGCGGTGGCCGAAAAACCGGGAAAAATAATGTATGCTTAATGTAACCTGGCGTTCGTACAGTTAGAGCAACATGAAAAGACGTGTTCAGCGGAAATGAATGAATCTGAGTAACGCACTTTGGGTCCCACACGGAGATGATATTAGTTATACCGTCACCGACCGGCTTTATAAAGTCTTCAAGTATACGACGACCATGGCGACGATTTCAGATTTATTGGATGAAAATTTCGCCAGACAAGTTTCATTCCAAAACTCCAACGATGTAAGATATTTCGAGATATCACCTCACCAAAGATTGAAGTTGCCTAGAGGAAAAGTTTAGATTTTGACGTCATCAACGAACGAAAATAGTCCGTCAAACTTGATAGCTTTACACCCATCTTTTGCGTGCCCAAGGAGAAACGGCCCCTGGAGGCTTTCTCGAATCACGCGCCCTTGACTGGTTTGGAATTTCAGCCATTACCCCCTATTTTCACTGTGTGCGGCATTTAAGGTGTGAAGTGAACCAACCAAGAAATAGATCGGGTGAAATGAAAGATGTTATTTGGATCAAAATGCGATTATGATGCGCACGACCATAACGTTTTGCATCTTTAAATATATAATAATGGCCTCGCCAAAAATAGCGTTAATTTTTAACCTGGTTGAGAAATAATAGCGGCACCCCATGTGAGAAAGTTTGCCCAGAAACATATGACGGGGTAGTTTGTAAAATTTTGCGGTAGTAGAAATTCACCTTCACATGTTGCTATCCTCTTTAACATCCCAGGACAAATTGGGAGATAGTAGATGGCGAAATAAATGCCAACATCTCACCGGGAACTACCTTCAAAACAAGGCTCAATTATGGGAGGTTTCCAATCAGAAGAGATGGTACCAGGTGCGGAAGAAAGTGCTCGAAGACTGGGCGGAAAAACAATCTTTCTTCATGCGGTGGAAATCTCGATTAACCGATTATCCCAACCCCGACACAAAAGAAGATCCGACGAACAGCCAATCCAAATATCGCGTTAAAGATACAACATCAGGATTAGACAAACGGTCTCAGAGTTGTGCCTTCCGTTATTCGCCAATTTATCTGTTCCGTATTCCACCAATTAATATACAGTTTATGATTTTGCGTGTGCTAATAATATCAGCCAATGAAAAGCTGTGATTTCTTTAATACTGTTATACATCCATAAATTGGGCTTCTCAATTCATGAATAACAACTGCTCACCACTACAAGTGCCAGGTCTTCTCCTTATTATTTGCGTGGTAGGTTTCAATTCAAGTACGATTTCTAGGGCTATTCGAAGTCCTTAATTCCGAGTACCACAAACTGGCGCCGCGGAATGGAACTGCCTGCAACTGAGCAATCAAATCTTCATGCTGGTGCGAGGGAAATCGAGGAATGGGCCGAACGATTTAATAATAATAATATACATTTCTCGATGCATATGTGAGAAGCACGCTGGGTTATGCGCGATCACTGTAGATATTTACTTACCATACAAAAACGAATAAGTATTTAGTAGCAAAACGTGAAGCCTTCCGTCAAGAAGGACATGGTCAAGAGGCAAATGAATGTAGTTTGTGAAAACTTTGACTCACGCAACAGAGAAGGTGATAGTTCGATCGCTTCACAGATTTAGTCACAGAAATGGGATGTTACACCAATTTACTTTCTGCAGGGTCGTGGGATGGACAGTTTTATAAACAGTTCGAGGTCACTTCAGGAAGAACTCACAAACTCATCTTTGGAGTGTTTTACCATTGGGGGATAAAATTGTCACCTGGAAAATGTCGATATAGGTAGGCTTTGGCTGGGCATGTGGGAAAATCCCGAAATCCAGCGAACGAATAGGCAGATTCCAACGCAGAATTTCGTCGATTTCCCGAAAAATGTCAAAAAGTCGGACATCTCGCGAACCGTTCATCTAAGACGAAGTTCCGTGCGCCCATCCGTCGCAGAAAACTTCCTCGCTCAGTGGATAATTTGGGGATCGGAAATGAGAACGTGATTCCACACGTTAGATGATAAAATGTAGGGTTATAACATTTATTAAGACAAACAATGTGCTAGTGGAGTTCTTTGAGAAATAACTCACACGATATTAGTATTTTTGCTATGCTTGTTGAAATATCTCTCTCTACTGTTTGTTGTGATACTTTGCTATGTAAGCAGGATTTTTCCGGGCATACGGAGAATTGAGTCGACGGTTTGGAGAGCCGCATGAACTGAGCGTCTGATAATCAAAGCTGGCATGACGTCGTTCTGCTGGACTTTCTATTAAGCGCCGCGTTCACATTTTGAGGGGCGTTAGACAGCGGAGTGGTTACCTAAGTAATGCGCTTCTGACGGCTAAATGTTTCTCGGACCACACCCAAAAAGGTCATCAGGTGATACAGAGAGTTTGCAGATAGATATTGTGTTTGTTAACGTAAGATAGTTGTCCAAACCTTTTTAAAACGCTGAATGCTGTTACTGGCTCGGACTTCATTGGAAAGCTTATTCCAAATGTAGGAATACTTTACAAGGAAGAAGTTTGCACGTATACTTTTTCGGGATATCAGGGTTTGCGAGGTGAAACCCTTACTTCTTAGACTATATGATGGGCTGCGTTGTAAGTGAACGGTGAACGCTTTAGTAATCACATCCGAATGTATGAGTTCATACAGCTGCGTCAGGTTTAACCATAGTCTATGCCACCAAAGTGGATCAATACCAAGTTTTTCACAGGGTGTCTGTGGGCTATGAAGAATATCCTAATAAGCTTTTGGTGGACGATCGTTGAGGGTTTTCTAGAACAAGCCTAACAAACTTGCGTAGATGAGCTGTGGTGCAGCATTCGTCTGGATGTGAAGAATAAAAACCGTTGAGCTTTCTTTGTTGCCGCTGGTGGTCGTGAATTGTATTCGTTACTGAAGAATCTGGCATATCCAAATGCCCCAGCCTTTTTGTCATCAGACAAACTAATGAAGCTACTGTTAAAGCACGTGCTTCCAGTCAACTTTCAAGCTACCGAACAGACGAAGTCCAATTTATTAGCGTTCGACAAGCGCGGGCTTCCATGAGTTCATTCCACAATTGCAAAAACAAGCTGCTCGTTGCAACGTTTGTGACAAACTGGAGGAGCATCGACGTGGTTGGTTGATTGCCGACGTGAACGCCACTGATATTCAGCGTATAGTGCCGGTCAAATAAGACGTAACTTTTCAAGAGGCCCGAGATATCTGCGAGCAGATGACGCCAATGCCACAACAGCTGATTCGGACGTGACATTATTACACAAGACCCAGGCGCATATTGCCACCCGAAGTCAACCGGTGAACAGGCCTTCTCATGCATCCATCATCAATCCTATTTTAAAGAAATTTAACAAGTGTTTTTCTC
This sequence comes from Paragonimus westermani, assembly GCA_008508345.1. Taxonomy (NCBI): domain Eukaryota; kingdom Metazoa; phylum Platyhelminthes; class Trematoda; order Plagiorchiida; family Troglotrematidae; genus Paragonimus; species Paragonimus westermani. The sequence goes on from QNGE01002395.1 coordinate 96,993, forward strand.
GTGAGATGAGTTACACTTACAATTATCTCGCCGATTTCCTAATGCTTTATGCCATTTATGCCGTAAATCCGTTAACATTAAGAAAGTATGCAGAAAACGGAAATGCCAACTGAGTGAATTTAGAGAAACAAGTACCACAGGCGCCATTGAGACCGTTATTCTTTCTTATATCTAAGCGATATATGTGAAGTTGTCAAGCATGGCAAACTATTCCTATTCGCTGATGATATCAAACTTGTTCACAGCTATACCCCCGGCAATCTAAATCCATGTTTAGAAAATATTCGGAAAGACCTCATGTCATTAGAGACTTGGCTGAGGAAAATCCCAGGCAATAAATCCACTGTCGTGGTGCAGATAGCGCTATAAAGCTGGACGGTCACAACATATCAACCGCTAACTCAGTACGTGACCTAGGCTCACGCCATTCAAACTCATTCAACTTTTCAGAACATATTTTTCGTAGTCGCTAAAACTAGACGGACGATAGGTTACATTAAACGTTCCCTATTCCTACCTGCTGCACGATTACACCTCCACAAACTATGCATACGACAACAGATTGAGCACTGCACGTTCATATGTGGCCACCCGCGCAAGTCTGATAGGCTAACTCTTGGAAGCCTCTAGCGTGCAGTCACGAAAAGCTTATTGGGTTATCCATCTTCTCTGAGCCACAGAGAACGCTGCCGGACGCTTGTACTCGACCCTCTCTGGTTACGGCGACTCAAGCTCAGCCTTTCACTCATGTATAGTTTGGTCAATGGCGGTAAATTCACCGTCAGCTTTGCGACTCGCTTACAACACAGGCCAAAGTATAACCTCAGAAACAAGGACTTCACATTGGCAGCTCTTAAATCTTGGAAAAACTGTGTTCATATATTTTCCTAGTGGAGTATTCCTACATTTGGAACGCACTCCGGTATGCAATTATGCCCAGTAAGAATATACACCAATTCAAACGGAACTTAGAAACTGTCCTAACAATGACCAACGTCATATACATTTTCAAGCTCTACTTGTCTAAAGACGCTATCTTCGAAAACGGACCCAATAACATCTGACGAAAAACCGCCTGTTTTGCGTGATGTTAAGTCACGCACCTCTCAAACCGATCAAAACTACTGCTTTCAGGATAGATGTTTTACTTTCAGACTTGCCAGCGAACGCGATAACATGTCTATAGTCAACACGTATAGGTGTCAATATACATGCCCGTTAGTAACAACCCAAACATTCTGGCACACTCTTACCCCACACTTGTTGAAAGCTTGTGTGCCTGAGTTGTAAATCACCATGCGGAAGCCGGACATTCTAAAATCGTTCAAAAACCTCAGCCTGTTCGTCTCATGACTGCATAATAACCTCGAGTCGCAACTCTTCCTTCTCCTTCCCTGATAGACCACCCGGCAACCTTTCGGTATCGTCAATCATTCTTCTCATTCTATACACCGTCTGTAGAAAGGTAATGGACATCTAAATTCGGCAATAATCCTACACTAAGAATAGCTTATAATCGATCTCCTTTCGCGTTATTCAGTAGCAGCTGTTCACATGTGGTATATATTTAATCAATCAACACAATGCTATTTACTTCACATAGGAGGTTATGTCAGAACATCATATGTCCCATTGTTCGTCATAGCTCACATAGTTAGTTTCACGTTATCCCGTTTATCGCATAATTCCTCTCTCCATTCTTGGTTTTACTGATACATCCCACCCGGCCCGGACTCTGAAAATTCCACAATGGTTGTGCATATCGCGAGCCCCTGGAAATTCTCACGAATTTGAGCGAAGAATGACGTCCGGTCGAGAAGCCCATGCGTTCCCTGGGAAAGTATGTGCGTCCCCACCTCGCCTACATCATGAAAACATTTTCTGCGCTTTTTTCCGGGACTGTCTACATGGAATATATAGTGGCTTGTATAGCTTGGGTCACAAGTAGGATTTTTCCACTGAAAGGGGAAGAAACCTGAGTTTAAGGGAAGTGTACAGATATTAGGCAAAAGTATAAGAATGTCGTCCTCCTACTTAATAGCAACAGGGTGATAGCCATCAGAACGTAGTAGACAAGATTTGATAATAGCTAACTGACCGCGTATGACCCCTGCATCAACGGGGAATTGGTTCAGGAAAGTACATGTGCTTACAGGAAGAGACGGAGGCAGTATATTCTCTTTGATGTTGAGGGAAGCGGCAAAATAAGAATCGAAGACGTCACAGATTGTTACGCAATCATCTGCAGCAGTTTTGTCTTATAGTGTCACTACTGAGAATGTAGGGTCTCACCCATAGGTCCCGTGTCTCATCAACCGAATCAGCCCCGAGCTGTTCTCCATAACGTTAAGCGCATGTTTTTCTTCAGTTGAGTGGAGCAATTCGGTTCTTTATTCCATCACCCCGGAAATTTTATGCATCTGCATACAGAGAGAGGAGTCGCGTGTTTTTTGGCAACGTGAATCGGGACTACTCGGCTTACCTTGCTCCTTTGAAGTGGGAATTCTGCCTTTACCGAACACATTGCGGCGTTTTTATTTCTAAGGGATCAAGATGTTCATTGAAGACCTGAAGTTCTCATTCAATACCTCGGTCGCAATACTAGGGTCAGGGGTCAGAAAAAAAGTGTTTCACTCCAAAGATCTCAGCAGTGTGATGAACACGTTCCAGTCGGCGGATCTAGTCCGTCGGTAACGTATGATGGTGGACTCTTTTACAGATTGTTTTGTCAAAAACTGAGTTGACCACGTTTTGGTTACATCCTGGTAACTGTTCCAAGACGGACACAATAGTGGAGGATGAGACCTAAAATGTGGCCTAATCCAGTAAGTGCTAAAAATGATGGCGCCATCCATTTATTTGGACACACACAAGGAACCGAGCCTAATTTTCAGGGGGATGTGAAGGGGTTCGGAAGATGTTGGGCATGTCGAAATCTTCGACAATTATTTTTTACTCTAAAGGTAAGGTTGATACACGGTTTTGTTCATTAATAAGGTTCGCCACGTCGTCATGAGTGGCGATAAGTGGTCCGTAGACGCATCCTAAGGGTAATCCACAGGACCCCGTTAACACGAACAGCCACAAGGAGTTGTCAGCCATACAAGGACATGGCTCAAGTATAGTTGCAGAATATTGCACACTTAGGTGAATTAAACACCCTTCACCTCATCCTATACCCAATTTCTGCAGAACACATGATAACCTGTGACACATTTGTGTTTCCGAAGTTTGAGGAGTACACCAGGCTCCAGTGACTAGAACAGTGTGAAGGTTATGTAAAAAGATGAAAGGTTTAAAAATGTACATCTCTTTGATTAGTGGGCCTGAATTGAAAATCAATCAACCTAGAGCGTTTTTCTTATTCTGCTTCATTTTCAAACCTTCAAAAGTGTCTAAAACAGAAGGATTTTTGTGATCCAAAGACTCCGGTGACGTCGACTGGCCTGATGCGCTTATAATGAGTTCATCAGAGACTGATTGTGTGTCACCAATGTTACAGACCGAGACAGAAATTGTTGGAAAAGTGCCGACAAGGTGTGGTAAGGTAGTGAAATTATGGGGATGGAATTGGTAGGGAGGTATGGACGGTACGTGTCCCACTAAAAACAGTGAGGTTGAAATTAATTAGTTATGCCCACGTGCACGTTGTCAGCAAAATAATCGCGGGGTGTGTCCTCGTGAGCATTCATAATGCAGGGGCTATCTGCATGGAAAGGGGTGTTGAAAGCAGGATAATCAACTCTAGTGGGACTCTGGTTAAGCCATGTATTGAAAAATGCGTCACGTGGGAGAATGCTATTATTAAGCAGAGACCTGAAATTAAGGGTTGGTAAGAGATGCAACCCTTTATTCGCTGCGTATGGACTTGCTTTTGCTTGCTTGATTATTTCCTCATGAGGTCAACGGAGGAACCTCGAGCGACTCTCAAGGTAGTGATTTAAGTGGGATTTATTACCACCGATAGCCCACTGGTAGTCGGTTTGTGGATTATTACAAGACTGGCTTGAAGTTGAAACACCCGCGTGTCTTCGACTAGCAGACTGCCGAAGCCTTAACTTATTTCAGTTGGCTTCCGCGCAGATAGGTTGGTATATAGACGCTCCATTTAGCTCGCTATCAGCGAAGTTATTGCATACCCCGTTTGCTAGTTTATTCCTTGATTGATGTCTCCCCTACGTCGCGCAGGTCAACTAATTTGTTCTCTTCGGTAGCATAAGTATTGTCGACAAAGTCGTTGGTACGCTCAGATTTGGTGCAACAAGGTGAAACTACGCAGAAATTGGGACCCAGTTGGTCATCCTTGAGAATCATCCCGCCCTGTTTCGATGCATCCTGGATCACACGCTCAAAAACGCAGGTCTCGGGGTGTCCTGTGCTGCAAAATTCTTATCAGTTTATTTGAGGTTTTGGACTTCTTAAGGTCCTGGCACTGTATGAACTGTTCTGCAATGGTTTCGCCCCGGAATTTGAATGAAAGTGGGCAACAGAACCTTCGTGTCTTCTTACGGAGATGAATACGGGTGTGTGGTGTTAAGTCTATATTGGTAACCTTCGAGAGCATCTATCCAATGTCTCTTAAGTGCAGCTTATCTAAAGTATTGAATACTATGGCGTTGTTTGTGTAACGCAACCCCTTTCGTGCTTTTTGTTGCCAGGGTGTTGTTGAACGTGCTTGCGCTCTGAATATCATCCATCTTGGGACTTTCCGGCACTTTGATGATGTAAGATAAGGAGACAGGATTCTCCTGTATAAAATCAGATGCAGCATAGCTTGTCCGTAGTTGGGCGAGCTCAGCTTCCAGCCTAGATATCTCACCGGATAAATTCGGTAGTACATTATCTACAGGAACAAAACAAATGGGTTGGAACTACCGGTTTACATTCACCTTCCTTTAACAGCAGCATATTTGGAAGAGCCTGTTCAAGTTCTGGATTAAAAACCTTCGACTTAACATCGATCAGTGTCGACTTTAGGGCTTGAGCTTGTGGTTTTGACATCAGTCGATATTGTATGACGACTGACTTTGGTCACCTTGATTCGTAGATATCAGAATATTTTCGGATAAGCGTGGAAGTAGGCGGAATATGAGCAGATGGTACAGATTGAAAGTGTCATCAATAACAATTACATGGGAGATTTCACTTCAACATCCACGCAGCAATTAATCCTCTTTTTCGAATTGCGCTCTCTCTTTTGCGGTATATGTCCATCGTCGAAGCTTTTCATTGAACGCTTCCTTCTCCACCCCGACTGACCCTATAATGTGCTGTCTGTTTGCTCTGGAATGTACTGGAATATTTCAGGTGATATTGGAAACACAAATTGCTACGTCAGTGGAGTCACAGAACAAAACTGATCAAGCGTATTGACCACTTATTAGCCAAAGCTAAGTAAAAGACCAATAAGGAGCAGGGTGAGCTTGTGGAAATTTCTGATCAGTAACGCGAAATCAGAGAGGCTGATCTTGTTTGACGGCCAGATCTGGTCACCATAATTCGTAAAATTATGGATAGTTTTGCTCAATCCCACCGGTAGACTAAAAGTATCTACATAGTCATTGAGATAAACAGGGCTTGTGAATTACTGAGGTGTTATAATATTGTAGCGTGTATCAGTCCCTAAAATCATTCAATTATGATGCTGAGGACGTTTTCGTCTCATAGTTTCACAAGTGTAAGGAGGAAAGTTGCGGGAGTTTAACCACATAACGATGAATAAAGAAATCAGGAAAATGATGAATTTTACGTTGATTCAGAAAACAAGTGATCGATTACAACAAAATGCAACCCGCTGGAAGTGAGCAAGCATCCTTTTCTTAAAATGCGAGTCTAATCAAACAGGATAACATGGTTTTTCTTCTGACGGTAAAACCTCCGTTGGATCATGAAGACGAAGATATGTGTAAAGCTGTAAATGTGGGATAGGGTAGTAATCAACTTCCAACGTGGTATTTTGTGACAAAATTAGGCACGTCAATGTTATATTTGCCATAAATGGCCGTTCATTGGTAACACCGTGAACTTTTCGCAGCAGCGTTGATCTGAAAATCGAGTAGAAATTTCCTGTTAACACATATATTGAGTCTGCATGGAAGACCCCATTAACATTGTGAAAGGCACCCTTGGGTCTCTCGAAGATACCCACAAGACGGTGGCGTTGCCTAGTTGACCTACAAATATGTATTGAACGAGGATCCTCAGACGAAATGTCCAGTTAATTTAACTTACTCGAGCCATTAGCTGTGGAATTATTTGAGCGTGACATGCGCTTAATTGCTGACAAGATGATCCGGTAAACGAACGAGATCGAACAGCGCTTTCCGCTTAAACATGAAACTGCTACATCCGTTTGTCCGACCTTATGAGAATAGACAAACAGTACCCTATGCTACAACGCAAATTTACGGAGGAAGACACGGAGAAGGATCGCGTACACAATTAGACACGGACCATCTATTCGAGGGCTTACCTCAGCATAAAATATAGCGGTTGGTTCGCATGAGGTCCTGGTGTCCTTCCGCGTGACTGAGGCCGTTTATCAGATGAATTCTTCGTCATCTTATCAGTGTCCTGAGAATAAAACAGTAATGATTGATCTGCTAAAGCTCATTTGGGACATCTGTCGTCTTTGCTTGTTGTGATGCGGGGTGGTGCATTCTTTGAGGAGCGTTTGGTTTGTTTGTAAAAGGATAATTAAATACTTGCTCTTATTGGCCTCTGCTGTGTGCAGTAAACGATCACGATGACTTTTGTACCGTCGCTGCAAAATAGTTACTTTCTTCCTTTTATAAATGCCGTTACTAATATAGTGAAAATCACCTTCTCGATTTTGGTTGACATGTACCCACGTTCACCAGCACTCGATTGTTTTTAAGGGCTCACGTCTCGTTGACTGGTGGCCGTTGGCGGATTCGCGTTTTGGTTATTCCATTTCGAATGCCTCGCCGTTGGATAACTTGTCCATCCGACTAACTCACATTTAAGATGAGAACGCACCTTTAATCCTTTCGATCCTTTTCCCTACGTTTTTTGGACTTGAAAGATAGTCCCGTTAACCCGACCGTCTGAACAAGCGTTACTGGAATTATTTAGCACGCGGTACGAAGTGAATCACCTCTAAATCGCCAGAAACGACACAACAGTACTTGAATAACGAGGTTTCATGTTATTGCTGGACTCGTATATTCCAAATTATTCAATTGTGTACATCCACTGAGTATACAGTGCGCGGTCGACAAAAAGCCCAAATGAATCCAGGCGTACCCGATTACCTCACAGATGTCAGCACAGCCGACTCTTCGCGTTGTAGTCTTAAGAATTCCCCAACGCTTCAAAGTTCTTTGAGCAGGTCTCCGTCCGTCGAACTGGCGGCTGCTAATGGAGCATGTGATGTCCCTTCTGTGATGACCCTTCTGTGGACGAGTAAACGGCCTTTCGTCCCGCGATTCGCACGACATTTTCAAACTTGGCAATTAACATTCTATTTGCTATGCTTCCAAAGATCAGGCTAGGGTCGATGATATTTGTAGTGTTTCTTATACTCGCGTCACGGTTGGGGCTCCAGAAACTGTGCAAGAATCCGGCCCTACGGGAGAACCATTAGAGGAGGCAATTAAACTTGCGTCCCATCAGAATCTTCCACTTTTGTAGTCCTCAAGGCACACCTAAAGCAGGAGGAATTGCTACTTGCTGAAGAGGAGCATAAATTGCGAAGAAGAAGGCTTGAGCTTCAACAGAGGTTGCTTGATGCCAACGAACACCCCGAACGAGTTGTTTTGCTCAGGCCAAGGAGACGCGACGAGACACGAACATCCCACGCATCAGCTCATCCCGGTTAAGTGAGTGGCGTTATCAAGACGCCGGAAGAGTCATTAGTACTGGGTGTAGGTCTGCGAAAGCTTAAGGTCAGACGATCTGGTGGATCGCCACGACGATTTCATGGGTTTCTTAGAAATTTCTAGAATGGCGTTGAAAACAGATTGAAAGTTGATAACCAGAAGCTTTCATATTTGATTTGTTATTGCTGTGGTGAAGTGAAGTAATACGTAGAGCATATTACGCTCTTACCCATATCGACGCGATATAGGGGAGCTATAGGCATACTCACAAGTCTCTTTGGAGGCCCACGTCAGATCTTCCAATCCGTAACGTGTGGGCTGTTTTGTGACCCCAAGTTAGGTATTTCTGACTTGGATGGTCTCAGGCGCTCAGCCACCCATTGCGAACATGCAGCAGTACGCCGTTCCAACTAGGTAAGTTGGGAGAGTTAAATGTGTCTACCAAATCGATCCGGGTGGTTGGACGAGTGCCCAGAGGCCTACAGAAAAGATGAGTTGATATGGATGACAACATAATGATCCACAGGAGGGAGCCCACATTTGCTGACTTGTTAACCTTCGTTGAGAAAGGGGTATCTGTAGCCGGTGGTGAATAATGCAAACTAATTAGGCCGTTCAATCCGCAGTCCATCAATCCTAGCACTTTGGATGCGACTGATCTCAAGAAGTCCAGGTGGCTTGCTAACGTGGCGGCCACCAGCTTGAAAAACCAGCGTGCAGGTTGTTTTCTGTGCAGAGGTGACCGCAACCTTGTAGACTGTATACACAGCGTTGTTCATCCGTTAGAACAACCAAGGAACACAGTCGGACTCAATAGACTGTGTTATTTGCTTGAAGCCAACCAGGGGTAAAATTCGTGCTGCACCTGGAATGTCCAAGTGTGTAAATCACGTTGGTGCTCAACTAGCGTCTTTAGAAAACAAAATTCGGTGAATGTTTGAGTTGGAATCCGATGAGCAGGGAATCTCGAAAAAAGAGCTCTGTCGATCGAGGATAACGAAGCCTTAGTTAAGGCGTAGGCTTTTATATTCTTTTCGGATGGTCATTACGGAATAGGCTTGCCACTCCGGACGGAGATGAGCCGACTTCCCTACATTCACACGATGTATCAAAGACGTCTCTACTCACTTGAGCGGAGGCTACTTGGGGATACCAAGTTGAAATCGAAGTATGCAGCCGTTATATCCAACCACATCGGCAAAGGATACATAAGGTAGGCTGCCCTGCAGAGTGTTAATTGTGCCAGACAGTGGTGTCTGCCGCATCATCTCTGAGCTTAAACCACAACTCATGCCGAGCCTCGCTAACTTGTCGTGTTTTTTCTGTATACTCTTTTTCATACTGTTGGCTCTACTCATTAGTATCATTTATCTGGGGCGAAGCTTTAATTTCCGTTCCGTTCACGATAGTTGGAACTGAATGTGCATTATTCTGTTGGATTGTACTAACGATTCTTTCAGCGGCCGAACACACTAGTCTGAAAGTACCTACGTTCAGCTTCAGACAAGCGGCGAGGAATCCATATAACGGGTTTACCACACCGTTCAAGAACCACTGCCACTCTAGTGGGAGCAGCGTCAATAATTATAGTTGAATTGTCTTCCGCAACAAACGGTTCCAAAAAGACAGTAGTTTGAAGGCGATGAAGCTAGAACAGGGCGTTTCTTCACGAGTAATGGACCAACGATAATTCTTCATGAACAAAATAACTAACAGAGAAGTAGCACGCGTGCTAAAATTAAGACCAGAAGGCGAATGCTACTGAATTATACTTGGGACAAAACGGTGTTCACGTAAACTGGTTGTCAGCGGTGTATTCACTGGTGAGGCTAAATGTCAAACATCCAGTCTCAAACCAAGATTTGAGAAAAGGAAAGCAGCAAATTAATGCTGCTCTAAGTTATCAACCGATTGGGCGTAAATCAACTGCTTCATCGGGGAGAGTAGACGATAGTCATAGAAAGATTTGTTCAAGAACACAGACAATAACATCATAATGATAGGTTTCACTGCCACCCAAGCGTTGCTTTTGTTAAGGTTCGTTGGGTTGTTTTTGAGGCTAAATTACCTGGTTTCAATGGCACTGAAAGGTAGCCCTGCGCTCTATTATCCTCGTTAAATAAACCTCACCGATCACTTTTGCTTTTAGTTTGGCCACTGCTGCCATTTTCCTTAGTGTTGTTGCGTCTGAGACCCGCGAATTTTCGCGTACCGAAATTACACACTCCTCCTCTACGCTTTTTTGAGTAACTTATAGAACTTGTCGTCTGTCAATGTGCGAAAGCCCCATCCGCTCTGTCCCAACCGATGGCCGTCTGCTTGAGTAGGCTTACCTCCGCTTTATCGTCCCCCATTACTGACCTTCACCTAATTGTTGCTCTCGTCGCACGATCACATTCTTTCCCCAGTTTTTTGGATTTTTTCACATTTGAAATGCGAGGCTTAGTTCTCATGTATATTTATTCAGCCAGTATCGTACTGGTTCATATTCTTACGAGCGCATTCTCGTTAACCGTTTCGTGAATAGACTACGTTCCTCGTCCGTTGGATATTGAGATAAGCACTTGCTGGATTGCCAGATTACGCGTAACTCGCTGTGAACTTGAGTCTTTAGAGATCGATCCAATAATAGGTCCTTAGCAATTCTATCCGTACCACCTCAGGATACAGCTGATGGAACATACAAACCGATAGATAAAATGTTGTATCAGTACAATTGGATTAACGAATTAATAATTGTTTAATTGTTTGAAACTTCGTCATGTGGAACTTGAAAACATTCACATTTTAAACCGAGTTTTGAGAAAATTGCAGGACCCGATAAACTATACGGTAATTCCTTGGGTTCTTCTGTTTTTCAGGTACGTTACAGTAGACGTGTGTTTGGCGTCCACCTGAGGTAGTCACATTTCCTCTGTGTAACTTCACCAGCCCTCGGCGGTGTCAGTATCAGAGTTGCCAAGTCCGCTGTTTTACACGGAGATATCACTTCTTTATCACCCACGGACCGCATATCTGCGCACTGATTCTCTCCAGCCAAATGGAGTGATTCGACTCCAAAGAAGGGCGGGGGCCCTGGGAGCTTCAGGCTCCACCTCCGCTGCTAGTATTCTTTTGGCAATGAATCAGTCATTTATAGGTCACATGATGTCACATTGGGTCACTGACGCTAGCAGAGGAATATCAAAATGCACTGGGCATCAAACTTGATGTTCATGAATAGAGCGACCTAAGGTTGAAACTAGGAGTTGGAAATTGATGGGGTTAGCACCGGAAGGTTCCACTAAATTAATCTACAGGAGATAGTGAAAGGTCAGTAAGACCATAAGTACTAGTTTGTGCGTATTAAAGAACAGCGCCGAAGTAAAATGCCCTTGTATTTCATCATGAGGTTACTAACTCGACACTAACAATACATTGTGTCTTTGGCCGAAATCAGACGCTAATGTCTGCAGAGCGCGAGAGGTTTTCTTGGGTAAGGCATGTAGAGAAAAAATGGAAATATGCCCGGTCAGTGGACGCAGGTTAAAAAAAGAATTCATCGCTGCTTGACGAAGACGTCCGAACTTAAGTACCCAATGATGACTCATTTTGCTGCAGAGAGAAAGACCGTTTTCACGAGGAATATGTTCCAAAACTTTTTGTAGCACTGAATTCACACCATTTTGTTCACATGAGTGAAAACATGGTCTTGGCAAGAGAAAACCGGTGAGCGGTTTTAATTCGTGAGCCTGTTTTGGCCCTGGAGTGTTGTCTTTGTAGTATGTGAACAGGAGAGCCCCGGTGATCTCCATAATTTCTTTTGCACACTCATATCGTTCACATATCTTAGAGCGGTCCTGAACTTTTGATCGCAATGTAAAAGTGTCCCGTTTGCAACTGGTAAGTTACCACTGAATGTCGGCTGATCACTCAGCTGATCCCCTCATCAGTTGACGTGTTCACAATTAGCTGCTCGTGATCACAACCGTAGGGCAGAATCACATCAAACTGGTGTAGTGAGATTGGCTCCTCAAAGTGACACCAGATCTACCGATTAAGAATTTTGCAAAAGTATTTAATTGGGTGCGGGTAAGAAACACTGACTGACAATCCCAGAAAGACAAAGTTTTCGACAGGAGCATAAGCGCCCTTATTAGCAGAATACAAGAAGCATCTTTTATTCCCTACCCAAAGAGACCGAATTTCAACACACTAAGTAATCCGTCACCTCACCAGCATTTTAATTAAACTGTCATTCATTCGTTTAGGCAGTCGCTGTGAGTGATCTCAGAACGCGAAGCCAAAAGTTGATGATTGAGAGTGAATTGAATTAGATAGCGACCAAATATGAGGCGACTATAAAACGTATTAACACATAAGGCATGACTTTGAATATGGTTATCATCTGTAAGAAGAGTTGGGATTCATGACAAAAGGCTTTGCAAGTCTCACTCTCGCAAGTCCTTCAGACACCAGTAACAGTAGAAGACATTACAAAATGTTGATGCTCCTTTTACTCTATTCAGTCACAGACGTGAAACTTTAGACCATATAGGACATGCGGTAGTGACAACACTAAAGACCGTCAATGTTTGAGTTCATATGAAACAAAGATTGTCATCAGTTCCAATGCAGACAAACTACATGAGTCAACTTCTTATACACACACGGAATCGGAGAGCGAGTAGTTATTGACAGGCTGGGCAGTGAACTTCGTAAGTAAACTACCTTGATGATGTCTTAATTCCACTTATAACCCGGTTGCTTGTTTGCAAGGTGTAGGTACCTTGTTGCTGGATTTTCGAACATAGACCTCGCATTCTATTTGGTAACCCGGCCTCTTTCCGTCTCCTTTTTTTATTCTATCGTCTTGTACATGGTTCGCTCCTCTTTCTCTCTGATGGTTCTGTGGCAGTTAACCACCAGTGGGAACCACCGATGTATTACTGTCTGTGAGGGTGCTTCAGAGAAAGCGGATAATTTGGAATCCTGGTTGTGCAAGTATAGTTGAAACAAGTTGACGGAGTCAAAAACGTGACTGGTTCACGTGGTGTTTTGCACTGGATGAGGTGAAATTTCGGTTTAATCACTCAGTCGCTGTTGCCTGCTGCGCCATGGCGTGCGCCAACCACTTGAGCATGTGTTCAGCCAACCCTTCTTATGGGCAATGGTCTGTTCCGCCAGTATGGACGTCACAACAACTGCAAGTGACCTGATAGACTACATGTGAGACGAAACATTTCCGCGGGTCACAATTATGAGCAATCTGAGTGAAACCCTTATTTGTGAGTAGCAATGAGGATTTAGTCTCGGGGTACATGAGAATGTTAGCAGACTGTAATTCCCGACTTATTCCAGGCGTGATATGGTTTCTTCTGAAAGGTAGGTTCGGAAAGACCTACTCCCTAGGAACCGTACGCACAACATTCTTGACCAGACAATTTTGGCCATGAATATCGATGACCGTCCCGGGATATCCGTTTGTGGACAGCACCTATTTGATCTCTCCTCCTGTCCTTACAAACAGCCATCGGTACAGATATGCCGGACTCTATGAAGCAGGGTCCGCACTGTGCCTCCTTCGTGAGTGATTGGCGCAAAAGAAGAAAACTGGCCGCTCCAGGTAAACTTGTAAATCGAACGTCGTAATTAACCGTCTCTCCGTCTGATGAGTAGAACGTTTGAAAATATAAATTCTCCTGTTTATTCCTCACGAGAAGGAAGGAGATTAGAATGAATGGAAGTAATGGGGGTCTAAAGGTAAAGCGAATTTATTATTAGTGCTAGAAATTGAAATATCGTCTGCATACTGTTTACAGAGTCTAGCACCATCTGTAGGAGCATATAATCATAAATAAATCAGTCCTAAAATATATCCGCACGTGTTGGGTCCAGTTGACTACCCATTGCTACAACATCAAATTGTTTTCAAGGCGACCACTCAAAATCCAAACAGCCATTCCCTGTGCAAACGAGTGATTTCTTCGAGGTAAGCAACTGGGAGGCGAAAAAGTAGATGTCGACGGGGAAGGAAATGGCACAAGAAATCAACTGCTTCTCGGAGGAGGACGTCTGTAAGTAGAGTCAACATTGATAGAATACGTACTATGTGAACTCACCGATAGGTTATCTGCAGTTTGACCAGTTTGAAAGAAGGCTTCACATGGTGAGGTGTAGACATCTAACGGGCTGGATGAAGGACGTCTACAAGCCATCTGGTAAGTCTATGGTGCGTCGAGTTGTCCATGCACAGGATTGGCTTTGATATAACACCACACGTGTTTTTAGACCACTTCTTAGCTGTGACTTACTTCCTAGAGTGTTGCCAATAACTAGAAGGACCTTCCTTCTCAATTCGTTGGCCTCTGCCTTGGGGATAGCGTTTGGAAGCTATTGGATTGCCAGTTAATTAGACAGTGTCAGGTCCGCTACCCTGTAGCGACCTGGAGATGTCAATGGTCTGCCTGTGGTGTGATGTGTAAAGTAGTCCCGAAACCCATAGTTGCATTCTGTACCTAGGCTATTGAGAGAGACGGCATGATGTATGCTGCGTGAACCAGAACCACACACGTGACACGCTGATCCGGTATACTGACTTGTCGACGGCCGGCCTCTAGTCATTCTAGCTAACGCTGGTGTCGGTACCGTTTACAGTGTTTTCAGAGACCATCTGTACATTTCATCGCATGGAGATTTGGTGCCTTCTCTCAACGGCTTTTCTTTTTTGCTTCTGATAATTTCATGCCCAGGGAAAAGTGACTCAGTGCATCGAACACTAAAACACTACTCTGTTTATGGTGCTTGTTGTACTCTTCAGGAGTGGTGTTGCACCCTAATTATATTGAATGCATTCCAGAATATTTTGACTGCCGAACTGACTGGAATCGGGCTATTTGGTCTCCAACCTCGAATCTGTTTATTAATCACTGAAATTCTGATGAATCTTACCAGTTCCAACGGTGTTAGCGAGTCGCAGACCTCTGTTTATCGCAGTAGTCCGGATGCCGCATACCCGTCCTGTTATAACCCGGTCCTAGTGAACGCGAATGCGGATACAGTATACGCACAAGAGTGAATGAAAACGGGAATACAATCTCATTCTGATCGAAACGAAGCAATCAAGGTAGCAAGAAATGCTCGTCTACTCTATGAGCTCAACCTAGCAGGAGATATTAAACAGAACCCCAAGAGGTTTTATGGATATGCTCAGTACAGGTCCTCTCTAAGAAAGGAGATTGAGACCACACTCTCCTATAAAGGTAATATCATATCGACCGACACTGGCATAGCGGACGCGTTCATGGCACAGTTTCAAAGTGTTTATCGCTCAGACGACGAGGCACCGGAGCCCCGGCTTAACGCCGTGAGCGTGCCCATGGTGGATCAGATCATTACGTCCCACGAAGTTGAGCAAGCGATATCCCAGCAGCACGAAGTCCGCAGGACCTGACCGCACCTATCCGGCAGTCCTAAAACCTCTGGCCAAATTGTTGGCGTCACCATTTGCCCAACTGTTCAACCTCACATTAGAAACAGGGACAGTGGTGAGAGACTGGAAAGAAGCCATTGTAATTCCCATCTTCAAAGATGGCAACAGATCAGACGTTGGAAATTACCGACCGGTAAGCCTGACGAGTGTTGTCAGCAAAAGTTTCGAACGAACATTACGCGAGAGAGTCTGTAAGTTTCTCTGTGAACAGAAATTTTTCAGAGCTCCTCAACATGGTTTCCTAAGGTGGAGATCTTTTCTTACCAATTTACTGACGTTTTTAGACAATACCACAGAGAAACTGGATAAAGGAGAAGTGATCGAGGTGTGCTACCTGGACTTTCAGAAAGCCTTCGATTCTGTCAACCACAGGCTTTTATGCTGGAAACTCTGAAAAGCTGAAATCTCTACTAGAATCTGCAGATGGATGCAGGCGTTTCTAGTTAGAAGGTCATATAGGGTGAGAGTAAGAGGGGTACTGTCGGACAAAGGTTCTCCGTTAAGTGGAGTTCCCCAGGGATCAATCCTCGCCCCTCTGCTTTTTCTCGTATACATAAACGACCTGGCCAAAGGCTTAGTCTGTCCATTTTATTTGTGCGCAGACGATATAAAGCTGGTCGGGAGTTCGTCGGACTCGACTGCTCTCCAAGGGGATATTCTGAAAATTTGCGAATGGACATTAAAGTGGGATCTACCGCTGAACGTTCATAAGATTCATATCCTCGCCAAAGGTCTCCAGTCAGCGCCCAGATATTTAAGGGATGCACATGGACAGACAGTTGAACTAACAACTAAGCAGCAAACAAAAGACTTGGGTATCCAAGTCATTAGCGCGTTTACTCCGTCTGGTCGGTGTACCGCATCCGCAACAAAAGTGCGGCGGGTGTTACATCGACTGAACTCGGCGATCGCTAACCACTGTTCACCGGTGTTCATTCCATCGTGCTCGGCTATAGTTCGCCCCACTTGGAATATTGTGTCCAAGTTTGGGCACCATATCTCAAAAAGGGCAGAGCCGCCCTCGAAAGAGTACAAAAGTTCACCACACGTATGGTATGGGGTATGTAGTGTCTAAGCTACCAAGACCGACTAATTTCGTTGAACTTATTTTCACTGGAACGTAGGCGGGTAAGAGGAGACCTTATTGAAATGTACAAAATTACCCACCACGCTGGAACAAACCCCATGGCAGGTTTGTTCAAGATGCGTCAGAACGGTGATTCAAGGGGCCATAGGTTCACAGTGATGAAAACAAGATCACGATTGGCTGTCCGATATAACTTCTTCACTAACAGGGTATTTAACTCGTGGAACAAGCTGCCTGCAAAGATCGTTGAGGCTGAGAGCTTAGATCTTTTTAAAAGAGAGCTAGACAAATATCGGAACCACCTTTTTCCTACTATGTTCTGATACTCCTCTTCTTCTGTCCCTACCCTCAGACCACAACTGAACACATCAACAGAAAACGCAGTCTGGTCAATCTCCGGATCACACCAGACAAGCATCAGGACGTCAACAGGCACTGGCCTTCACCAAGTCCTGGATAACCGTTCCCAATTATTCGCGAAGCACAAGCTTACTGGAAACTCAGAGGACTTAAGCGCGTTCCACATTGTCCGAAACAGGTGTAGGCGGGAAATCCGCGAACACACCAAACTCGTACAAGAGAAGATCCTCATAAGAGCCCGCGGGAACAAAAACTTCTTATTCAAGCATATGCGGCGACTAAGAAAGAACAAACCTTCAGCTCTTTCTTTACGACTACCCAACGGGGAGACTTCATCTGACTCCCTAGTTGTGGCCGAGTTATTCAGGGAGTACTTCTCGGCAATCTATAACGTCGTATCCCCGAGCTGGCATCCTGTACTACCGTTGCAGAAGTTCAGGCAACCACTCGTGACCGCTGAGTTTTCTGTGCTAGATGTCGAAGACCTTTTACTCAAGGTTAATCCTTACGGTGCAATGGGTCCCGACATGATCCATCCCAGAATACTCAAGGAAGCAGCTGTTAGTTTGGCTGAACCCCTTTATAAGCTGTTCAAGCAAACACTCCAGACTAGCATCCTCCCTAGCGCATGGAAAGAGGCGATGGTCACACCCATATTTAAAGTGGGTGACCGGCACTCTCCGGCTAGTTATCGGCCAATCAGCCTCACTAGCATCCCGTGCAAAATAATGGAGCGCCTACTAAAGCGCGCCATACTCAATCACTTCTTATCAAATAATCTTTTTTCTTCCACACAGCATGGCTTCCTTCCTAATCGGTCATGCATAACAAACATGCTTATTTTCATGGATAGTCTGACGGAGGCCAAAGACAATGGCCTCATCTCTGATGCCATCTTCTTTGATTTTGCCAAGGCTTTTGACCGTGTCCCACACGGCCCCCTGAAACACAAACTGGAAGCCTACGGTATTCAAGGAGAGGTTCTTCGCTGGATTGCCTCTTTTCTTGATAATAGAACGTTTAGGGTCAAGACCGGAGCAGACCTTTCGTCTCCCTCTTTCATTTCTGCGGGAGTTCCCCAAGGGTCAGTTCTAGGTCCTTTGTTATTCCTCATTTACATCAACGACCTTCCAAGCAACATTTCCAGCAGCGTCCTCTTATATGCAGACGACCTAAAAATCTGGAATGCCACTGATCCCAGCGCACTACAAATTGATCTTGACGCGATCAAGCGCTGGTCGGACGATTGGAGTCTCCCACTAAATGACAATAAATGTGCTCACATGTCACTCGGTGGAGATTCTGGCAATGCCTTCATGATTCATAGCGCATCTGGCACAGTAGATATCATGAGAATCGACCTGAAGAAAGATCTGGGCATCTGGTTGTCATCTAACTTGTCCTTCACGTATCACCATGAGATGGCGGCAAAAAAGGGATTTGCCGCTCTTATGATGATTAGGCGCACTTTCCCCCGCATGGACAAGAACGCTTTTCAAACGCTTTACGGGACTTATATAAGACCGCTCCTCGAGTATGCCAATCAGGTCGTGTATACCGGCCTGCAGAGAGACATATTAGCTGTTGAGCGTGTCCAGCGCGCGGCCACCAAGATGGTCGCGGGCCTGAGTAATGTTACTTACGAGTCTCGACTTGAAATTCTTGACCTTTACCCACTTGAATTTCGAAGACTTCGCGGGGATTTAATACTCACACACTTCTTCTTTAGAGTAGGTCTTGTAGAACAGTTCTTCACTGTAGCGAATGATGACGGCCGGCGAGGACATAATAGGAAGCTTTTCAAGCTTCGTCCTCGGACCTTTCTTAGGCAGCAGTTCTTTTCTTACAGGGTTATTAACTATTGGAACAGCCTTCCTTCTGAGGTCGTCAGTAGCGCTTCTAGGGATCGTTTTAAAGCTTTGCTTGATTCTCATTTATCTAAAATTGCATTATGCGAATAATCTTTCTCTGTTCTTGGTATTCACTGTAATCTCCAAGAGCGGTGCTACACCCTGTTTTCAATGATCGCCTTTCAGATCAACAGAAGCCCGCTGACACTGAGCAAGGAAAACCGACTGGATCCGGGAACCTTGGGCCGTTGCCTCGAACCCGTGTATCAATCGCTGAAATCGCTGAAAATCGCTGAAATTTGACCCTCAAACTTCAAGGACAAGAACCAATGAGAACACAGACAGCAGACTCCGGATAGGCGGTGTGTTTAGACGCAAGGCATTTTGCGGATTCACACAAAAAGCTGACCGGCAATTATAGAAAATCATTGATTTGAGTGCGCAAGGAAATATCTAACCCCCTGCCTGGACATATTTCATAAACGGCTCGCGATATCTGCTTGTTGTTGGTGAGGATCGTAAACGGACGTACTGGAAAAAGCGGTTGATCTAAAAAAAGCACGTTAACCTCAGGGGAGTCTCGCTAGATCGCTCA
>QNGE01002396.1:0-30255 GCA_008508345.1 Paragonimus westermani
CCGGATGTAGTTCTACCTGCCAGTAACCAGAAGCTAAATCGAAGGTGATGAACCATTTAGACCTAGTAAGGGCATCAAAATTATCGTCGATCCTAGGTAGTTGGAACGGATCCTTTTTCGTAACAGCGTTCATTTTTCTGTAATCAATACAACCGAAGTGTCCCGTCATGTTATTTTGCTAGTACAATTAGAACTGCCCATGGGGACTGAGAGGGGCATACAATTCCACTAGCCACCAACTCGCTAATTATCTTTTCTAGCTCAGCCTGGTATTGAACAGGCACATNATTCCACTAGCCACCAACTCGCTAATTATCTTTTCTAGCTCAGCCTGGTATTGAACAGGCACATGGCCAGGAGAAAACCGGATTGGATTAGCATCACCTGTATCTATCCTGTGCTGTATTAAGTTGGTCCTCCCCGTCTCATCTTCTTTCCATGCAAACACGTCTTGGAATTCAGCAAGGGTCGCCTCCAGCTCTGGCATTAAAGATTTCAACAGCCAGCAAGGTTTCGATGGCAGTAACTGTTTCACGGCAGTACCAATAGCACCCATGCTCTGGCGGTCAGAGTTGCGAGATGGGATAGTCCCAGTGCTGCATTCTAACGTCCCGTTAGGTACGTTCACCTTACCATGGAGTGTTGTCAAGAAATCAATTCCCAGAATGGCAGCCCAGGGAAGATTTTCTACTACCAACATCAGATGTTCGCGTTTTTCATCACCTAGGGTAACAGGGACATTCAACCAACCGACTGACCCAATGTCGGTACCGTTAGCAGCGACTAACCGGACGCCCGAGTATTGCTGGGGCAAAACCTGTGTGGGACCTCTGTGTCTACTTATTAAACAACAAGCATCTCCTGTATCTACGAACAAAACGGAAGGTGCAGACCACAACAACTCAGAAACAGTATGTGAGCGCACGTGGCTACTATTCAGTGAAAGAGATGGATATATCAACCTAGATACGGAGCGATTAGCAGACTCACTTCGGTAATGGCCACACCGGTAGGCTCGTCTCCCATAGGCTGAGCAGTAGTAGCAGTGAAGTGTCTGGTAGGTCGGCCGTTGTGTCCGATGTGGTCCGTAACGCTGCTGGCGATTGAATTGTTGTGGGCGGGCAAACGACCTGTGTTGTACCGACGCTATTTCCCTCGTTCGGTACTGTTGGTACCTTTCGAGAACCTTATTGACCTGTTCAGTGGTGTCCGCCCGGTCTAAAGCCTCCTGAATGGAAGTGGGAGCCGATGTGAAAAAAGCCCGACGTGTGCTCGGGTCTCTGATACCCTCTAGAGCTTGCTGGAAGATGCGCTGTTCCCTAACCTCCGGTGTGTCGTCCGCAAAACACTCGGAACACAAACGCCGAAATTCCCTGATGAAACCTGCCAGTTTATCCCCTGGATGTTGAATGCGCTCATGAAACTGGCGGCAGATTTCCAGTCGGTGTGGATCAGTGGTAAGACACCTTCGAAGTCTTCGGAACGACTCCTCAGTGACCTCTCCTTGTAGGATGCCTTCTTCCAACGCAATGCCCAAAGCTTCTCCTTCCAGTAACGTTCCGAGGACACGAGCTCTTTCAGCTTGCGAAAAAAGAAAAACAAATTCCTTTGCCTGAAATTTCCATCGGCGGAAGTTGTCACCAATACGAATTTATCGGTTGCAGGGGGCGTGGGGGTCGGTTGGGTCTTTAAGTGTCCTGCTTCGATGACGGAGGACAACAAGGCAATAGTAGTGTTGATTAACTTCCCGAAGAACGATGATCCTTCAGAACCTTCGGACTTCTTTTGTGTCGAAGTCCTTGGCATGGTCGCCAATTATGTAATATTCCACAGTGAGTGAATTCACGTGAGCGATAATAATTCACTGGGCAAGGGACGGAATGTCCATGTGCTAAAAAGGGATCATACGAGAGTTAGTCACAGAACTGGTGAGTTGGAAGCCGTGTTCGCAACCATTCAATGGACCACACAAGTCCGTAGAAAAGGTGTATTCAGCAAGACATGCAAGAACAAGAGCACGACAGTGTAATGCATTATACGGTATACAAGTCAGAAAAACAAGCGTCTTACAATTATGCGTTGTTTCCTTCTGTTGATTCTTCCTGCGTCTCGTCCGAGTACGTGGCCGCTGCGATACCTGGAAGGGGGAGGGAAAAAGCACATGTTGTTAGGCGCGCAGTGTGGTTGGTGTCGTTACTGTTACATACTTCTAGACCAATTTGCGCGCCGCAGTATATCTGAGATCTTCTTTTCTGACAAGGGACCACAGTTCACTGGCACGGATTTTTGAACGTTTGCTGAAATGTGGGATTCGAGCACCGTACAAGCGGTCCGTACTAGAGTCAGTCAAATGGTAAAGCCGAAGCGGCGGTCAAGATGGCAAAGCGACCGCTGCAATTGGCCCAATTATATGAAATTGATCCATATCTAATGTTACCGGAGAAACGGAATACTCCTAGCGAAACTATGTCTCATGACTCGGCTCATAGAATGTTGTAGAGAAGAACACGCACGCATTTGCCGATAATAGGAGAACTCTTAAAACCCCAGTCACCGAACGTAACTGAAGTGCACGATGATATGAGGAAACGAATGCTAACCCAAAAGCATTTTCACGATAAAGGAGCCCGCTACCTACCGGTTCTACAGGTAGGCGACAAGGTATGGTTACAGTGCGTTCCAAAAAACCCACGGCGATGGATAGAAGAATAGAAGGTGATGAGGTATTGCGGTTATCGATCATACGAAATAGATTCCGGAGAGGTACTGAAGGGAAGGAATCTGGTGCATCTGAGTGAACGAGTAAAACCGGATGAGGAGCTCCTTCTTAAAGCGAAGGAAGTATTATCACGAACCAGGAGTGGATAATGCTACGGAAAAAGGAAGGATGTAAAGGGATTGGATTGGACAAACGCATCGATGCGAAGTTAACCATGGATTCGCAGAAGTCTACGGCCTATCAGTGTCGAAAACACTAACAGACTTGGATGTCAGCGTGGGGACCAATCATCACGGCACGGTGCTCCAGCATCGGATTTTGTTACAACGAGCACCGGAGTGAAACGAGTTGTTCAAGTCCCTCACGCATTGAAACAAATAAGCTATAAGCGGGGTCCAGCAGACCAATGAGAAAGAGAAAGCGTCAACACCAGTTGTGATTCTCTATTTTACTAATGCGTCTAGTCTAATAAGTAAACAATAGAAACTCAGTAAACTGCGATTGGCATTGTGCCACGAAGACTGACTTTTGCTTCCGTCCTGGAAGGTAGCGATTGTCAAGACCGTGTATTAGTAATGACCCTGAGAAATAGAGCGTACAGAGGAACACGCCAAGCTGGCGAGGCACGAAGCGAGTTGTGTTTTTAGCCTCGAGACCGATGTTACAAAGCGGACAGACTGACTAAAACATAAGTAGGTGAAAAACCAAAATCATCAGAAAGGTACAGATGGGTGTGACTATCGAAATATTATTTATTATATTCACTGCACGTCATCGCATTATTTCATATAATTGCACCAACTTAATAAGTGAGTGTACCGAAACAGACCTACTTGGTTAGTGTATGTCTCCATGATTTTTACGGGGCCTTTAATTGTCCAGATTTCCCACGATTGACCACCGAAACCGATATGCGTCGGTGTGGACTACCCCGTTTTGAATACCACTGGATTTATCTACAATGTTGGCAAGTCGAACTAACAGGCTGTGTAGGAGCTAGAGAGATTGAGTTGCAAGGTGTGACAACCAACCTGAAACCATTTGAGGAGGCGACGTTCAGTTGGTCTCAAGTATACCTCTGCGAAACGTTGTCATTAAACGTAATAATCAAATAAGCTTTAACTTATTATCAACAGGAGGTTTTTTGAATCACTCAAACAACATATCATTGCATGTGAAGTTGGCAGAAAATTGCATCCCACAACGAACAGGTTATTCCATTTAAAAATTACTATATGAACCAGATTGACTCTGTTTATCTATTCGGTGATCGGATAAGTATTAGAACACACAGAAAGCGATAAACTAAACATGTTATGGGGTCAGAAACGACAGCCACTGGTAATCGTCACCTTCGGAGGAAAGGTCCATGGCCATATCTCGAAATTATAATGTCAGATGTGCTTCGTTTTGTTGGTGTCGTTCTCCCATACATTTCGTTAGATAAAAGTAGAGCAAACCCGGAATTGGCAATACAGCCACCAGCCATGTGTTCCGCGCTGTGGACGAACGCAATCGGTGATGACTGTATCACAAGCAGCATACTCTATGAAACTGAGAAGCAAAATAGAGAGCGATTGGTTGTGATCCATGTGACCACCATCGTTCATTTATGTACAAAACACGCTTATCTGAAGAAGGCTTTGAAAATATGAATGGACAGGACAGTGGTTCAAGCGGCCGTTCACTCCAACAGTAAAAAGCAGCAGAACCCAAAATGTACAAGTCGAAGAGGATAAAGCCATGTCATGTGTACTTTCATAACCATTTTTTATCTGATCAAGCAAAATTATGGTTATCTAGGAAGTCCCGTATCCGATGACAATTTGGGTGCTCGCATATCGATAGAATTTTCGACCAGCCCCTTGGAGAAAGTAATCAGCCAAACTGACGTAAAGAGAACGACCACTCGTTAATAGCGCACTTTGTATCGGTCATTCACTATAGTGGGTTAGAGAGGGGTCACTGATCAAACTTGAACGAATACCAACAAACCCTGTTCTTCAAAACATAGCCAACGGTGATTCGTTGGACCGACGATAGGCTGCGGGTTGTCAACAGATCTTAGTTCCAGAGAGAATGAGCTGTGATACCAGGAGTAAGCTTCGAGCAGTAATGCGTGATAACTATCCTGAATATCAGGCGTCAGTAGTTCGCCAGTCTGAGCTTCATCAGCCGCTTGAGCGTGCACATTTGTCTGATTGAGATGACACTACAAGTCTGTATACCTTTTTCCCGTTGATAAACCACTACTGCTTGGACGTTCCATGTGGAGTGAGGTTCGACAAGTTGTGAAATGATGAACTAATTTTGACTTTGTTTATTAGCATCTTTATCCAACCTTCTCCCGTGGGTCTACTGAAATCGGTCAATAGGATGCAAATGTGAGAGAAATGGCTTGTTAATATTAACTCAATGAACTTTTTTATATATAAAATAGTAGTTCATGAAAAGTGTTGACTGACTGTCAAAGTAGGTGAATTTATTATTTTGAGGTGTAGTTGCTGCCAACGAGTGAATCCAAACCAGCTTTGAACCCACTCACTGGGACATCGTCTATACAGCCGTGCTAGATCATGATACAGACGGCTTTCACATTATATGCCGGGTATTATATGACGGGGATCCTATTATGCTATTCCCTCTTAACAGTCTGGCTCAATAGAATGCTTTCAATAGAATGTCTTTAAATGACAAACCAATCAAGCAACATTGGTCTCACCAGTAGGTAAGTCCAAAGTCCGTACTTGGATTCTGCACAACCCAGTAACAAACAATAAGAAAACAGCTGCAAAAAAATTAACTTGACGGAGCTGACTGTGATTGAACAGTCCGTACATCGAAACTCCTAGTTCACAGTGCTCCGCGCGTGACATTCGAGAGACATTACTCAGATGTGGTTGTACTTGAGGAGGCCACATTTCTCGAACCCCACTCACATCAAAGAAAGAGACCCATTTTGAGTCTGTCCCTACCAGCTTAATGTTACTTCAAAAAAGTGTTATGTGGGTTTTGTTTTCGTACTCTGGCGACCGCGCAAGCGGTCGGAATTCCGTTGCGTAACCCACAGTTGTGAGCTCATAAGAAGTTTGTGAAGGCCCCGCGGTAACCATGGCCCCCGTTTCCCGGAACGTTTTTGTCTAGAATCGTGCCTATTCTCCCCAATAATTAAGCCAGAAAAACCGATTAGTGGACAACAACGTTTATTGCAAGAAGACCGGGAAAGCAAGCTGTAAGCAAGGCACAACAGAAGCAAAGCACGACAGACCAGTAGCTAGCGACCGGAAATTGTAATTGTGAATGTGATTTTGGACGGTCGAACAAACGAGGAAATACAGACATGCAAACAAGTGTCAGTAGTATCAAAAGAGATAGCAAAGTAGTTGGAATACGTGGCAAGCCGAGAGTTTCTCTACAAGTTGACAACTCCGGAGGCCAATTTTGTTACCTAATTGTCCTGCAGTTCCCAACCGTTTCACGTAGTCATGTGACCAATTGCTCTTGATTTTTCTCACTTGACAACCATGGTGGTATAACATGTTATGTAATGGGCCCGATGATGAATAACCGGAAGAAGGCTGTTCACCAAAACACCTTTGATTTCTAAGGATTTGTTTCTGCCTGGGTGCTAGGCTCACTGCCATCTGACTCGTTAGTACCATCTTCGGTCTGGACGTACCCAATCAACCTACTTGGTTTCCATTCACTACAGTTAGTGGAACAATTACAAGACGTGCAGGAAAGCGACATAAAAAGAAATGGGCAAAAAATCGTTCCAGGCTTTTTACAGTAGTGTTGTAGCGTAGTTTTAAACTATGATCTATGATCGTCCGTTGCCCATGAAACCTTGTGATAACTCCGAATTCAACCGGTTTTGGTCATACTTGATCTCATCACTGTGCAGCAAAAGTTCTTCTAGTTTTTATCGGTGTGTATAAGTCTGTAAGACGCAGACACGCAACCGGTCGTACTTTGTACCACCAAATCACGCTAGAACAACTAACCTGTCTTCCTGAATAGTCTACTTGGACTGTCAATGAACTGGTCGAGGAGCCGTTACCCCCTCCTCGACCATCATCGTCTAGCAAGACCGGAAAGTATGAAGTCAATCTGCGAGTCGCATATAATTAAACTGAAAGCTATTTTTGGAATGTGAGTGTTTAAAGTAAGACGGCAAGTTGCAATGCTTTTGAGAAAAGTTGCAGAATATAAGCGGTATTGAACTTAAAAAATTCTGAAACGAGACAACGTCCAGCGCTTTGGTTATACGAATCACGTGCGTGCCACACAGACAAAACGACCAATCGAAGTCCGACTGTATCAGTTAACCGGCGCACTGGGCTAGCTTTCGACTCACTTCGTTTGTATGTGCACATGTTCCCTCTTTATCTTCGATCTCGTAGATGAACATTCGTTGACTTCTACTCATTCTCTCAATAACCTTTTCAGGTTTGATCAAGCTAACCGATATTATCAGACACTATCCACCACCTTTGTTGATTGTACGCGTGTGATGAAGGGGGAGGATGCGATGTATACATCTAGCAATACGTCTTCTCTCTCCGTTGTTCAAGTGGATCGTAAGGACGTAGTATTTCGATCGTAATAGAACAACACTTCCGTGCTGTAGAAAATTCACAATGAAACTACACAAAGGAAAACGATCAAGTTCACCACTCTGCCACCCACAAAAATGCCACAAAATAATAACCCCAAATGAAAGCCACAGGTGTTACGCTCGGAGTTTGTCGCTTAGCTCGACTGGGATTGGGTGGAATTTTAATGAATGAAGATAATATTAGCCGGCTTCCTTGCGCGTTTTCGTATCTTATTACAGGAACTAACACGGACCACTGTGTTTGTAAGATCTGTCGCGTACCACTCATTCCTTTTGAATGCTTTCTCAATAGATATGTACTGTGAGACTGATGCGACAGTGTGTGCAGCTGTTAGTCATATATGTTGGTAATGTAGCGAAAATTTCTCCACAGAGTTGTTCGCCCTCACGTCGTAGGTCGAAATTTATTCTGAGGTTCAAAGTTCACTCCCAGTGAGTGCAAGGTCAGCAGACAGCCCTAAAAGCTCACCCTATTATCGGTTAAATGAATCATTGTTTGATATACTGTGCGGAACCGGGTCTGATGGTATTCGTTCAGTTTTGATCGCTAACCCTGTTCTGACTGGGCAAGGTTAATGTCATCCCGCATAATCTTCAATAGTAAGTAACTGATATGGAGTGCACTACTTCAGATCAACTGGTAGTTTGGCCAGTCACATTTTTAAGACCACATTATGTTGTCAAACATGGGATTTTTACAATAGTAAAATGAGACATCAGATTTTCTTCAAAAACTTTATCATTGCGGAAAAAAGGCATATGTTGCTATACGTTAACATATCGTTTACTCAGACGCAAACTTAAAACTTGCAGGTCATATGTGTTGGGAAAAGCACTTTTTCCCAAAAATTTGCCATATTTGTCAATGGAAATGGATTCGTCTATTCTGAGAGTTCGAATACCCGTCATTATTCCCAAAAAATCGAGTTCCGACCTCGCTTCTGACTGGTCCGTTGAGTGGCCTAGGACCGAGGCCACCGAAAACCGATGAACACAGCCGCTGTGAACCCCTCTTTTGTATTCGGGCTGGGCAGCAAATAAAGCTGGTTTGAAGGTCGTCTTTCTCTTTTCTTGTTGGGGATTTCTAAGTTGTGAGAGTTCGGTCCGGGTACTGGCGTTCCAATTATTGTCGTTTGCGAGATTGTTGCGTTTCGTTAGTGATCGTGGTACGGCTGGAGGTCTTCGTGTTTGTTCTTGCCTTCCTCTCCTAAGGGATCGTAACAATGTGCGACGGACAAGTAGAGATGTACAGAGAGCGGAACGCGTACGTTCACGCCAAGCATTGCGTCAACAACATCATGGCAACCCGATGGGTTGCTTCAACCATTTTTGTGCACAAATCGCCGGACGGTGAGTTACAATCAACAGAGTTCTGCCAAATACCAGTGGATTCAGTCTGAGATTGTGTAACAGTATGGTTGCTCAATTACACTGGGTTTAATCCATCAGAGGACCAGTTCTACATAATCGCGAACCCACTTTGGCCAAATATTACCTCTCTCACGTTATCTACCAGTTCGGTTGTAATTGCACTGACGTTCACCTAGGTAGAACAGGTCGACAACTATCTCAGTGAGTAGAACAATGTGTCCCGAAATGGGTAAAATATCTGATGACAACACTCAAACCGTGCATCCATACACTGTTTATATCTTCTTGTCTGATGTATATGGTCTGCACTTTTGATGTCTGCGACCTACGGGACTAAACGAAGTACTTCAGTGAAAAGATCTAGTGTGGAAGGGAAAATCTCGTTTTTTGAAAGAAGCCAGACATGCATAACTGTTGTACATCTTAGCCGCACCCTTGCTTGAACTCATCCATGGCTCATCTCTTTGTCGTCACAAGGATTGAGAGCTCTCATGAAGCAGCCGTGTTGATGAACGTGCACTGACCTCAAATTACGCAGGACCGAGCAGTGCAACGGTCGGCGCGGTTGCTTCACGAGAACGTAGACCGGAGTCCAAATTCCGGTCAAGATATGGATACGCACTTTCGATAAGCAATAACACGGGAGAACGTTGTGTCAAACAATTGTCTTAGGAAGAGGTTAGCTGATAAGTCTATCCGAATGCGGAGGCTGAGGTGACTTGTGAGTGTCATTCAAACTATCAACTTTTACACTTGCCATTAATCTAACACCGTAGATGCACTAACGGGGAATTTTCAACAGTTATATCACTACAGGGTAGTTCGGCAGAAGTCGTACCCACTTAGGGCCTCCGTTGGTTAATAGCTAATCCATTACATTAATAAGGATAGAAGTCCAAACCTTGTCTAAGTAAATCATTATCAGTTCCAAACGCTATCCATCAAGCACGGATTACAACAGTGACCCTCGTTATTGTGAGATAAATTTGTTGTCGAAGTCATACTGTTCCATAACTGTTCAACCTGTCGAACTAGTTTTAGTCGGGCTAATCGATTTGGTGTTCTTCGCACTAAGTCGCCTTTTTCCCAGGTACTCAATTATCAGACGAGAAAAAATAAAGGCTGTTGAGGAGAGAGACCAAATCTCTATTCGGCGAAATGCACTAGTGTTCTCTGATAGCGCTATAAATGGCACCGACACACGAATTAACTAAAGCCGCTAGAGGCTGTGTCAAATGCGCTGTTCAGTTTTCCGATTAGCCGCACGTTGTTCACTCGTGTGGTGCGAATGTTTTGTGTCTACCTAAAGTGAACGGCCTTCGCATCCTGCATATGGTGTTTTCAGGATGACACTCGTCGCTACGGAACAATGCACTTCAACCTGAACAACATTTTTGAATTACCTGTCCACGGCGATTTCGATAACTCAACAAGTTGCCTTCATCACAAATAAAATGCTCAACTAAGGCATGTCGTCAGGAGGTGGAATGACACAGCTCAATAACGAAGCCACAAAATTGAGAGGTGCCGATCGCAGTTTATTTTTTCACAGCACAGCTGTAACACACCATGTCAGAATCCAAAAGTAATGCGACAAACCTAAAAACATAGCGTGACGTGCCTCAGATTCCGCGGAAAAATCGTTAGGTTTCTTGTGGTTTAAATCACTAGAAAACGGATCAAAACCTAACGAGTTACAATTGTAGATCTGTTTCGTTCACGAATGCAGCCTTCCACTATCCATCGTCTGTAAGGAAACTGTCGTATGATGACACGCTCTGTCTGGGAAATACCGTATTCTCAACTCATCCATTTGCAGTCACCGGCACATGCTGATTCCCGGTCTAGCACTGACATTCAGGCGCTGAAACGGTTACAGAGACGTGTGTGAACCATCAGGTGTTATCGATCGTCAACCGTGGTGGTCAAAGTGCTGGATCAATGGAGCCAAACAACTTCACAGGAAATGCGCATACACCAGTCAGGTGGTGTGTTTTGCTCGTTCGTTCACCCGACTCAGTTAGGGGGAGTGGCCGTTCGGTGTGCCCTTTGATCCGGATTTCGAATTTTGCCGCCGTGACGGCATTTCGAGATGCGTTTCAGGTTTGGATCTTTGTTTGATTTTTGAGATACGGCATATAGGCTTATTTAAAAAATGGGTTAAATATCTGTTTTGCCTGTATCCCTAGAATCACCCAAGAGATAATTATACGTGTCAATCATTGCCGATGATGAAAATCCTTTCTAATGCGTTCTGGACGCTTAACAGCAGATGACAAGAAATAATGGTTGCAGACCGAACGTTAGTTTTTAGATAAGAGAAACTCACCGCGGATACCTCTGTCCCACTGAGGATGCATGTTGCAAAGTAGCTACCACACACATCGGGATTTGGTGGAACTAAAACCCTTACATAATTTGGACTATTAACCTGGGTCCATCCCAGCGGAAAGCGAGTTCGATCAAGCCAACTGGATGTCCGCGACAGGCGGCCCGTTTCGGTCTCAATCAGGTTTTGATGATATAGGGTCGTATGTGAGGTTTATCGACCGAATTTTATCGTTCGTCCTCGAGCAGGTTACATGCTGTTCTGACTGAAAATACAATACATCCAAATGCGTACCGTGACGTCGGGTTAGCTTCAACTCAACGTGAACCATTTCCGGACCAACAGACACATGCAATTTAACCTGACTGGACCGAGAGGTTAGGTGCTGACTTCCCAGTCGTTTGAACTGAGCACCTAACCAATTCCAATGGTTTATTTGCACAAACTGGAGAGGCTCTAATTTAACTTGTGCTTCACAAGTCACATAAGAACCGACATGTTCCGGTCGGACGGTCAAATACCACGCCATTGCCCGTACACCCCAAGCCGGTGAATGATTTCCAGTTGACAGAGCTATCCGATGCACCGGTTCAAGCAGTGGGGCCTTGGTAAAGTACTTCACTTTTTCACTGTTTATAGTGTAAATGTGCCTGAATTTTTGTACTGACCAATCGTAGACCAGCTGCAATCTCATCCGTTCGATCACAGAAAAATCTGTGAGAATTCACCATGCACACTACAATAAGTTTTTATCCAGACCTTATACAACCAAGAACCACAATGTGGTTGCCGGTTCTATTTGTTTGCCCAACGTTTAAAGAGTCTGTTCCATTTTTTGGCGCCAGCCATTCATACACTTGCTGCAAAGTCAATTCTTCAGATCACCAGATTTTCATTTTCGGCTTCGCCTGTTTCGACATACGACATAATGAGTGGGAGGAGAATCCGTGTGACTTAATTATCGTCTTTTTCAGTGAGTCCGATAAGTACCAGTTAACACAACCATAGAATCCGTAATCTGTAATGTGTAGTCTGTCAATATCCAGCGTATGTGTATAGGTCCATCTTAATGGTGGGTAGGCATAAACACGTGTAGAACTTTGATATCTTTTTGATCCGAGATGCAGTCGATACTGACCCAAAGAGATACCTGAAATTTCTTGCTTCTGTTCATTCAAACTTGCACATCGGTGTCGTTCTAGCGCGCTTAGATGGTAACTACTATTCTTGCCGGGAAGCAGGATCGGACACAGGGTTGTTGTGCTTCCTGGCAAGATGACAAAACCAGGTTTGATTTGGACCTCGTTAGCAAACGCATTTTCTCTCACCTTTTCGCGCCTGTCACTTTCAGAGAGTGATGTAGGTTGGATGAACATATGGTCGCTCAGTTGGTTCCAACAACGGGTCCATTTTACTGGGCCATCGCTGTCTCTCATTTCACTTGCCTGGAATTTCGGTGGTCCGGGCGAGTACACAAGGAAGGCTGATGTGACGTCTTGGCGGAGGAATTTAAATGTCTCTCAATCTAGTAATCATGTCCACCAAGGTGTCGTTCGTTCAAGCTTGTTCCTTTCGTAACTGCTAACATCCGGCCTAACTGTTGGGCCTTAATCACTGAATCCAGTTCTGCTCTGGTAAACTGAACGCAGTGACTCGGGCTGGATACTGTGTACGTTTTCACTGGGATAAAACAACCAGGCTAGTAATTTGAAATGACAGTCTCGATGTAGTTTTCAAAGTGATAACTCATTAGCAGTTAAGTTCTCAGTGAGATTGGATAGTACGCATGTGACCTCGCAAGCCCAAATAACTCTCCGACCCATAATCGGTAAATTCTCTAGAGCCAAATGGTTTGCGCTTTGACCGCCTAGTATGCATCGGCATCCAC
Source organism: Paragonimus westermani (assembly GCA_008508345.1). Classification (NCBI taxonomy): domain Eukaryota; kingdom Metazoa; phylum Platyhelminthes; class Trematoda; order Plagiorchiida; family Troglotrematidae; genus Paragonimus; species Paragonimus westermani. Next base: position 12,926 of record QNGE01002396.1, read on the forward strand.
ACCTGACCAGTGTATGTCCTCTGTTTATCATTTATCAGTGGTCTGGAAATGCAATGCTTTTTTGAACCCATTCCATCTCTGCTCATTACACTTTCTTCAAAGAGGGGTTTTCCGTCCAACACCACATTATTCCCCGTTTTTTCCACACATTCTACTGGCACGTCTTATGGTCACGTTGGAAATATTTACGAGCTTTGTCCAAAACCTCGTCATTCGGACTAATGCCGGTATTCAATGTAAGAGTCACAGCGTATCTGGAATTCCCATTCCTTTTGAAGTCGAACTTACAGGATGTAGGGTGTAGAATGCGACGGTTGGTCAACTGCTTTCTTTTTACCAACAACTAGTCCTCCACATCTGTTTTTAAGAAGCATTTGGTTGTGTCCGTTGCCACTTGAGATACAGTCATAGTTCCCAAATCATTCAAAATGGATGTTCGTCTGGAACTGAGAAAAACTTTGCGTTTCTTGTTCTTATCAATAGATGCTTCTGTAATCTTCCAATCGGGTCAATCACACGTCACAGGATACACAATGTCCAACGTTCGCAATCGAGCACAATAAAGACTACTGCACAGAATAGAAAAACCACGAATCAATAAGAAACGTGTATTAACAAAACTCAGATACCGAGAGAAATCGATCTACAACATGTCCTTGTCCATTTATATATACGGGGCCCCACGGTCCGGGAATTCCCACCAATCAGACGTGGTCTCATGCTCAGTAACCGCCGACCTCGGCTTCTGGTTGGTCACCTTCCTCAGCACGTTGCATGGACGCGGCCAACCCACATGTTCGAGGACCTGAAACGAAGCGAAAGAAAGTATGTGTGGCAAAACAAAAAGGCGGCGCACTTCGAAAACTTCGTTGATATGTTTATACCTGCGAGGCCAAGTTTTATTATAAATAGCTTCAGGCTCATAGTCACCAGAACCGTGAGTTTGCCTTTGTTGAAACTCCTTTTAACTCTGGTGAATTCTTTTGAGAATTTCCAATTTATAAGTTAAATATCTTTCATCATGACAGCCCTCAAATTCAGGAAATGAGCCTTTCTCATGTGGGTCCACCCCAACGAACTGCTTTTCTCGACTGACCACTCTGACGTAATTGTCATTCATTCGCCGAAAAGCATAATGATTAAAAGTTTCCAGAAATTCCGCATTTCCTGTGTTTCAGAAAGTCTCTTCTGACATATACTTTGGGTATTCGGAATGACACATTATTTGTGTTTCGTTCGCCGCACTATACTCAGTTGGATTTGGTTGCGACGTTTGCTCCTCCCTTTCCACACTGGCAAACAGTTCTGATTCAGAATGCTCACAGTGTTTTATTGATCTCTTCGAAGTATTCCTGTTTTCTTCCGATTGACCCTGTCCTATATCCATGAGTTTTATATCATCCGGATTCGAGGATTCCAACTGTTTCGTATCATCAAAGTTGTAATCCACCGTAAGTTGGCGGGTGAATGATAACGGAATTATTTGTATTCTACATCGACACTGAGCTACGCATCGAAACAAATAGGTTCCACCAGGTGGCAGTGCAGACAAGTTGAGGAAACGTCCACGACTGTAGTTCATGTGGTGCCAGTCATACGTCTCAGTAGTCACCGGTGGTACCGGCCCAGCCAACCATGACCAACGGAAGCTGACGGAACTGCAAGAGCTCTTGGTAAAAACATTCAATAACCGTGGAACGCGCATAAGACCCATACTCAAATGGTTTTGCGCGAAGGTGAGCTGATGATGTGCACACCACCGTCAATAGTCGCGTGATAGGCTTTGGACTGTTTGATTTTTGCCAACATTCATCTGGACCCATTTCTAATTCGGCCGATTCGTAGTACTCAGTCATCTGCAGAATAATCATTGTCTGACCTAGTGGAGTCAATATTGTACGATTTACTCCGGGCGAGACCTGTTTTGGTGATAAACTGTTAGGAGGCGCATCTCCTAACGAGACAGCCAGGACGCATCACGTCACATCGATCGGCCGGCCCAGCTCGGATGCTATGGTCGTGGGTGGTGGTATGGCCCCACTCAGCCAATCAGATTGCAGGTGTGCGATCGAACGCCTATGCGGTATCTGGTCCGTGTCTTTTCTCGCGACTGCCTTCTGATACTCCCTGTAACGTGATTTGTTCTGGCTCCCTGACTGCCATATATGGTTGTTTCATTTGATTCGCTTCGTGTCTGACGACCATCTATGATGATCGTTTGTCCTATAAATCTAGGGCTTCTGTGGCCTAAGTTTTGTTTGGCTCGTCCAATAAACAGTGCAGCTGCATCTCTTCTGATTTCTTGTTTCTGGGTTCAAGCGACTGAGCGCGTATCAAAGGGGACGATCCAGTATAAACCAACCTCATCTACGTTGCAGTCAGCTGGGTTTGTGGTTCATAAAACACAGCAGATTGGCGGTTTGGTTGTACTTCGTCCACCTTTTGTCAGCATTAACAAGACGATAGCCAAATGCAATCTGTTTCTGAATTCCTTGAATTACTTCCACATGTAGCTCGCTTGAGTGATGTGGTAAGTTGCTGACAGAACGTCCGGAACCGAACTGCGATCCTGAGTCGAACTCCTGTGAGAAAATGAGGTCAAACAACGGACGACCAAAACTTTATTACAATATTCAAAATACTGCACTGCCAAATGAATGAATTTACCATCTTTAATAAAACTAAGAACTTGCACAAAAAATTATTGAACTCAATAAAACAATTGCTTTTTAACCCGATAAGAAAATTGGCTAACCCCTGCCTTAGTGATTAACTGTTGTGACTGAGTGGTGTAGCGTTTTTTACACGATTTTCCACTTCATATTTTTTATTGTTATTCATGCCTTTTCATCTCCTTCAACCTCGCATGTACACATGATGTTTGAACGAGGTTAATCGATACACAGAGTAATGAAGAATTTTCAAAATTACACTTCCGAGTTCGCGAGTTCTGCTTTCTGTTCGCGTTCAGGGTCGGTGGCGTACAAATCTTTGGAAGAGTTAGAATTCAGCGGAATCAACCGTTTAGTTCGGCAAATTTATTTATTTATTTATCTGTCGTTGGAATTATCTCGGTCGTGACATCGAGACTATCTGGGGGACACACGACAAGTAGTATCAGTGAGAATCCTCATTTGGTGTAGTGGAACACTAAACCAACGTGCCTCCACGAACTATTGTGAGTTATTTGTTTTCCTTTTCATCAGATTTCGACTTCCTATTCACACCTGAGTTTCCATATACTGTTTAGATCCACTACATTTATTGGTGAGCCCGCTTATTTTTTTCTTCCGAACTGCGTTTCTATCCACTTTTTGTTACCATTAGCAATGCTTGACGACACTGCAGACATTGACATTAAAACCGAGCACAGCGTTGCTTTAAAACTGCCTGAGTACAGCGCCCGAAACCCTCGATTGTGGTTCCATCAGATTGAGGCCGTTTTTACCACCAGGCGGATAACATCAGAGAAAATAAGATTTTCATACGTGGTACAATCACTTCCTTTTGATGTCGCAGCTGAAGTGGAAGACCTGTTGGAATCAATCCCAGCTGATTTCCCCTATACTATTTTAAAAGACGCCATCATAAAACGCACTGGGAAGTCAGAAGCAAAACTCCTACATGATTTGTTCAATTCGGTCGAGTTGGGTGATCGGTCTCCATCTCAACTGTTGCGTTATATGAGAGGTCTTTTGGGCTCGCGAAAGCTTGACGATGCCATTTTAAAACAGTTATGGGCCGAAAAACTGCCATCCGCGGTACAACACATTTTGGCTGCCATGGATGAAGAGAGCTCACTCGACAAATTAGCAGCCCTTGCGGACAAAGTAGCAGAGACTTTCCCTTCACAGCCAGTGTGCACCACGACCATAACCGTTCCCAAGTCACCCCCTTCAGTCCCGACAACTGATGATAGCCTGAAACTTTTGATAGAGAAAATGTGCCACCGTATGGACAATATGGCTATGCAGATTAACGAACTGAAGAAGCAACCACCCAAAAGCCGTACACGATCTAACTCTCGCACTCGACCAAGGTGGTGCTGGTACCACCAAAACTTTCGGGACAAAGCAAAGAAGTGCACCCCGCCGTGCACATTCCGAACTCGCCACGCGTCACCGTCAAACCGGCAGGCCAGCCAGTAACGGCGACGACTGTTGCTGGCCAAGCAGGTACTAGTCGCCTATTTTTCATCAGGGACCGGTCGACCGGCTTGCGGTTTCTTATCGATATCGGAGCCGAGCTCAGCGTCATTCCTCCGCAACCAAGTGATCGACTTCAGTCAGGCCAGTACACCTTACAGGCCGCGAATCAAAGTCGCATCAAAACTTTCGGGGAACGCTCACTCACTGTCGATCTTGGTCTCCGGCGATGTTTCCGTTGGATATTCCTGCTTGCCGACGTCCAAACGCCACTCATCGGTGCCGACTTCCTGGCACACTTTAACCTTTCCGTTGATGTCAAGAGGCGTAAGCTAATTGACAACACTACCGCCTGCACAGTAAATGGTGTTCAATCGACGATAGCGTCAATCGGCATCCGACCCGCTCTTCCACCAACACCGTCTTTTGCAGCACTGTTGAAGGATTTTCCTTCGTTAACTCGGCCGTGCTCACATACCGAGACGGTTAAGCACAGTGTGGAACATCACATTACAACACGCGGTCCTCCGGTTTTCGCCCGTCCACGCCGTTTACATCCAGATAAACTCAAAATAGCCAAAGCTGAATTCGAACATATGCTTCAGTTGGGCATAATTCGACCTTCGAACAGCTCTTGGGCAACACCGCTACACATGGTACCTAAAAAGTCTCCGGGTGATTGGCGACCTTGCGGTGATTACCGTGCTCTCAACAACTGCACAATCCCGGACAGGTACCCTATACCCCATATACACGACTTTTCGTTAGGACTCGCTGGCGCTACCATCTTCTCTAAATTAGACCTTGTACGCGCCTATTATCACATCCCGGTCGCGGAGGAAGATATTTCAAAGACAGCCGTTACAACACCTTTCGGACTTTTTGAATTCACAAGGATGCCCTTCGGGCTCCGTAATGCGGCTCAAACATTTCAACGATTCATGGACGAAGTATTACGCGGACTCCCTTTTGCGTACGTCTACATCGATGATGTTTTGATCGCTAGCCGCTCAAACGAGGAACACCTTTCTCACCTTCGTGCTGTTTTTGAACGTTTCGCGCAATATGATATTAAAATCAACATCGACAAGTGTGCCTTCGGAGTTAACTCATTGGATTTCCTGGGACATCGCATAGACCAAACCGGCATCACACTTCTGCCAGATAGAGTTGAGTCTATTTCTACTTTTCCGACTCCCACTACGATGATACAACTCCGACGATTTCTCGGCATACTCAACTACTATCGACGTTTCATTCCCCATTGCGCGGACATTGTAAAACCTCTAACTGACATAGTTGACTCTAAACGCAAGTCAGTTGAATTGTCACCTGAAGCCAAAGCAGCTTTCTCGACAGCAAAGGAAGCCTTATGTCATGCCACAAAACTGTGCTTCATCACTTGCGATCCAAGTGCTCGTCTCATTCTCACCACAGATGCATCAAACGCTGCCGTCGGCGCAGTCCTGGAACAGTCAGCGAATGGTGAACAGCAACCCCTGGCCTTTTTCTTGCAAAAGTTGCAACCAGCACAGACTAAGTACAGCACATTTGGACGTGAATTGCTGGCCATTTATTTGGCGATCCGTTATTTTCGACATCTTTTGGAAGGTTGACATTTTGTTGTAAAAACCGATCACAAGCCTCTAACATTTGCTTTTCATGCTAGACCTGATCGGTACTCTCCGCGCGAAATCAGACATTTGGACTACATCTCCTAATTCTCCACGGACATCCGACACCTACGTGGTGACGCCAATACCGTAGCTGATACATTATCACGACCTGATGTCAACTCAGTCCAATCACCTCCTTCCTTCGATTTGTCTCAAATGGCCGCAGCCCAGCAGTGCAGCGAGGACATGAAGGACGTTTCCATCTGTAAGTCCTTGGAATTGTCCACCATCCCTTTACCGACGCAAGCTGGCGACATTTTGTGTGATACTTCAACGGGTACACCCGGACCTTTCGTTCCACTTTCTTACCGACGTTCTGTTTTCAATCATTTCCACTGTTTATCTCATCCCGGAAAACGCGGCACACTGAAATTGATTGCACAACACTTTGTTTAGCCCTCTATGAACAAAGAAGTTCGCCTTTGGTCACAACAATGTCTAGAGTGCCAAAGGAGTAAAGTGCACAAGCATACGGTTACCACACCAGGCACATTCTTCCAACCGGACGTCCGTTTTTCCCATGTGCATCTTGACATTGCTGGCCCACTACCACACTCCAACGATTGTACGCATATACTGACTGCAATCGACCGTTTTACCCGTTGGCATTTAGCTGTGCCCAACGGAGATATTTCAGCAGAGACAGTCGCTGAAATTTCCTTAGTACACTGGATCGATAATTTTGTTGTGCCATCTACAATCACTACGGATGGAGGCATCCAGTTCCAGTCTTCTCTTTTTCGCAATTTCACGCAGTTACTGGGTTGCTCGCACATCAAAACGACAGCATACCATATGCAGATGGTGGTTGTCACGTACATGAGTAATACACCAAGTTCTAAACTACGATTGAAATTTTCCTGTTTTCTTACGTCAGTTTTTAATCAATTGAACAGGTGAGCTATTGCAAGTGGGTATCAAAGATACCTGCCATTGCTGGCACTCCAACTTTGATGCTCTGATATGCTCAGTTCAAGTCGTTCGCTATAGCGAATTCAGAGCGGTTTGTGGAGATTTCTGGAACTAAAATGATAGCAGTGGTTTAATAACCAGTTAAACCATTCACTTTAGTAGACCATTCTTGTGAACTAAATCAACAACGCAGATGAGATGGGGTTAAATATCGAACACTATTCTGTTTTCCGGACCCGATGCTGGACACGTCTTAAATATCAAATTCGTCGAAATCTCCCAGTCAATCTTTTGACACTTTAAACTGAGTCGATGCATTGCTTTCACGTAGAAAAGATAGTTATTATGGGCGAACTTTGAGGATTACCACTCTTTTCTTTCAACCATCGAAATTTTACCTCGTCTGTTTGTGAATCCCATGTCAGTCCATTGTCAACAAACTTATTTTGCTGGAAGTCGTTTAGTTCTGTTGTATGCTACCAACATAACGCTCAACTGTGTTATTTCTGAACCACACCATTTTGCTGATCTCCTCGCAACCATCGGTTTATTAGACCAAAGTCGAGCATTCGTTCCGAGCCCTTAGTCATTCCGACATCAGTTTATTAATATCTAGTTGAGACAACATTGGAATTTTTCCGACATGGCGCGTGTCACCTGCCCTTTGATACTTTCCGTTTGCCAACGTGCACCAGTAGGATACTCAGCTCGTGCAATGAGCAAAGTATACCCGTAGTTTACAAAATTACCCGTGAAGGGTGGATCACATGCTGTAGTCGCAAACTGCTAAATAGGTCATGCCACATGAACAGGCTAAGGTCCATAATGGATCACAAGCTGAAAAAAGTCCGTGGACTATGAAACGACGGTCACAGATCAAATAGGGTGATTATGTACTAAAGCGTGGTCAGAACGGGCTGAATGATGACTGGAAGAACCTTAAAACCTCCTTTTAAAATGGGATAGTTTAGAAGTTTAACCGAACGCCAAACGTGATTAGTTTTCAGCTGGTATACTTTTGATATCAGTCAGTTAAAAAGATCGCATACATGCGATATCACAAAGCCAGTTCAGGAAATTCCGAATCCTGGTAACGAGAACAAAAAACCTGATTGTTTGGTACACTTAACTGTAAAGTTTAAATTACCGGAAGGAATGTGATGATGGGTTCTTTAACGAGTTTGGACGGGGACCGTTTCTTGATTGGAGAAGGTTCAACCAATCATAGTTCACTCACAAGCTGCTGCAGACGGAATTATGGTCAAACTGGCGCCAGCCAGTCATAGACGGCGATCAGCTGCTGTTGAATGTGCATCTTTTTCAACCAACCGAGTTGCTAGATGTAAGACTGTGGAGTAACACAGCAACAAACTGTCCACTCAAAACGTGAGGAGGTGTATCGCTTATTGGCAATTATAAATACTGTTGTTCCTCTATTAAACGTTGCTGTTTTTCCAGTAAATTAGGACTGCTTTGTGCTGCTCAGATTTCTGTTCTGATTTCCTTTCGATTGTGTAGTTTAGTGCGCGGCAGGTTCTGTTTTAAATTCTCCGCTGTCACATTCATGATTAGACAATGTAACCGTGAACTGATGCCACGTGAAATCAATGGTCAATGTGTGAAGCAACTGACATCCATTCACACATTCACTAATCACACTGACAGATAGGTTACGTGACAATCCACGTTCATATTGACATTTTCCATCGATTATGTTCACTGTAATCGACCCTCACTTGGTGCGGATATCGACTGCTTGTAGCATCAAGTGAGGTACTTCCGTTTTCATTCCGGGTGCTTTGTTGTTGTATATTTTCTGGCTATCATTGACCCATTCTGCTTGATCAACTAACTTTGCAGTAACCAGCCACTTGAGCTGAATTTTTCAATATGAATGCTAACAGTACATTTTGAACCAGTGGAGGGAATATGAGCATGGGTTCACGATCGAATTGAAAGCGATCAACAGCAGACTACTATCCATCCTAACTTTAGCTTCGCTCAGTAGAGCTGATTGGCTGGTTTCAGTTTCACTCCGCAGTGTAACTACATGGGCTCGCAAACGCATACACCCTTCAGAGGGAAAGACGACATGCACAGTTATACTGTGAGATAGCACTGACAGGCTGATCTCGTTTGACTGAAGGCTTTAGTATCTTCTGGATCCGAACAATTAAGTGGAATTCAGTTGCATCACCTGTTCATTTAAACGGATTTGTGAATCCGAGTTGTTGGATGCATATTGTAGTTGCCATATAGATCTCTTCTAAACAGTGACTAAATCGTTGGGTGTGGGCTCGATCTACTATGCTTTTCTGTGAACCCATCAGAACAACCATAGACTTTTTGAATGGATGTGGTGAAATCCAGTAGCTCCTTAAGACCATCTGATTTACCATTTCGACTTTGCTGATGCACGTAGCGCATCTGATTGTTGTTTGTATTGACGGAAGGTATCAATCATTCTTCGTGTTCCGCTTGCTAATGGTTTTTGTGTTTTGCAACTTTTGTTTGTAAACACAACCTTTCATTTGACCACTTATTGCTTTGCGAATTTAATCTAAAAGGCACAGTAGTCAAATACGTCACGAATGGCTTGTAGAAAACAGTTGGAAATGATGACGACAAACCAAGTTCCACCAAGTAAGACAATGATATATATATGTGGAGTATTCGAAGTACCTGTTTCATTTGTGATATGGAAATCAACCGGACGACAACCATCGAGTTTATCTCAGGTTGCTAGGACGTGTTTTGTAATCTCAACTCAAGCACAGCTCATCGGAGTGTAAGTTGTTTTGAAAAACCTGCACGGAAGCCTATGGCTAGACATCTTTTGATTCTGTCGGTGTGCCTGAAGCTGTAAGCAGAATAAAATCGTCGCGTTCAATTTAAGCTGGCTGTCAGAGACATTGTGTTCCTGACCAGCGTAGACAAGATTTACGTAGTGTTTCGGTTTCGTAGGTTAACGGAATGTTGACTTATCAGACATCTTATACCTGACCATATTCCGATTCTTCAGAAGAAACCAATACTTCAGATATATGATACGCGTTCTTCTCACTGAGCTTCAACGGTTGCTTTGGCTTAAGGTGCAGCATAACAAAAGTATTCCGTTTGAGTTGATTTATTGAAAATGATCACTGTTCTTGATGGTGGCTCAATTCGCTTTAGCGAAGTGAACAACCGAGTCATATCTTATTTACTTGAACCGCTGACCATCTAACCTAGACGTTTCACACTCTCAAGTTATAGCGGCCTTTAACAGCTTGATTACGGTGTGTCACACAAATCCTACAGTTTCCACAACTTTGCCGTAACCAAAACAACCACGCAGCATACGGAAAACGCCCAACTGTGATTGTTAAACTTCTGGAATGGTTTCGAGAATTATATCAGAACAGTGAGGAAACTTTTGTGAAACACAAATTATCGGTTATCTCTCAACTGATTGCCAATATAGAAAGGAATAACTTAGATGGTAACTGTTGAAAATCGCTACCTTCCGGAACGAAAGCAAAAGTATGATTGGATGTCGTAAAAGTTTGGCTCCATGATAGGAAGTGCAGGAAGATGTAATATATTTCCAGGGTAGCCCATCATACCTCCAACGAATCGTGAGACCCACATCCGCGGTCACGGTTGTCTTGCGCCGTTTACATAAAGAACTTGGCCATTCCGGCCAAAACAAGACAGGAGAGGCGGCAAGACAACGTTTCTGCTGGCCACACATCAGACGAGACGTGGCAATGTATTGCCTGGGGTGTACAGAATATGCACAATTCAAGAACCCGAATCAATAGCCTCGGGCACCACTCCAGCTCATAACAGCAGTCTTCCCGAATGAGATGATAAGGATAGATATTGTCGGGCCGTTGCCAGAGACAGCCAGAGGGAACCGCTACGTGCTGGTCATGGTAGACTATTTTACCAAGTGGTGTGAGGCGATCCCCGTTCCGGCTACAGACTCATGGACGATTGCAAAACCGGTGTTCAATGGATGGAGTTTGCGCTGGGGCACGCATTATCAACTACATTCCGACCGTTGATCCAACTTCGAGAGTCTGTTGATGCGGGAAATGTGTCACATTCTGAACATCAAGAAGTCCCGCACCACAGCATACCACCTGGAAGGAAACGGCCTCGTTGAGCGCACCAATCGCACTCTAAAAAACCTGCTGAAAGCTTTTATCAACCATGATACAACGCGTTATTGGGACATTGCGTTACCTCGATGCCTCCTAGCATACCGGGCCACTGTTCATTCGTCCACTGGCCAAACCCCTCACTTTATGGTATCGGGGCGGGAACTTTGACTGGCATCGGATACACTCCTCCCGACTGACCACCATGAACCCCTACTGACGTCGGAACATATTAGCCATATGCACTCAAGCCTCGTGCGTAGTCACCAACTGGCGAGGTCACATCTGCAAGGAGCCCAACGCCATCAGAAAGCCTACTTTGACAGAAGGGTTCGTGGGGCGCATTTCCAGCCGGGAGGCGAAGTGTGGCTATACAACGCTGTACCACCCACAGGACTCCCGCCTAAACTCCATCGGGAGTAGAGAGGGCCATACGTTATCAACGAAGTGCTCACAGATGTGACATGCTGCATCAAACAGCCGAAACTACCCGGATGGTCATCTGTCGTAAATTCTAACCGTCTGAAGAAGATGACAGCAAATGGAGGCGCTGTGGACAGCGCCTACGGAGGAAGATGGGAGTCTTGTAACAGTAACGACACCAACCACACCGCGCGCCTAACAACATGTGCTTTTTCCCTCCCCCTTCCAGGTATCGCAGCGGCCACGTACTCGGACGAGACGCAGGAAGAATCAACAGAAGGAAACAACGCATAATTGTAAGACGCTTGTTTTTCTGACTTGTATACCGTATAATGCATTACACTGTCGTGCTCTTGTTCTTGCATGTCTTGCTGAATACACCTTTTCTACGGACTTGTGTGGTCCATTGAATGGTTGCGAACACGGCTTCCAACTCACCAGTTCTGTGACTAACTCTCGTATGATCCCTTTTTAGCACATGGACATTCCGTCCCTTGCCCAGTGAATTATTATCGCTCACGTGAATTCACCCACTGTGGAATATTACATGTTTGTTAACGATCGAGCTGGAATTAGTGGACCTCAGCCATTTTAACGCAAATAAACCACTGAAGTGGTCTATCATCACCAAGTATTGCCTACTGTTGAATGCAAAGTTGTCCGCCGATAGTATTTGCCAGGGCCTTTGCGAGATTTGACGCATCGACATCGTTTCCTTGGTTTGCTTTGAGTCAGTAGCCCGACATACATTACAGCTCTGTATGTAGTCCCTTATAGAACTCGACATCTGAGGCTAATAGAAAAACTCCTTCGTCCTCCGGATATAGCTGTTCTCTCTCGTACGTGCCAAGTGAATGTGCTCCAATATCTTCCGTTGAGATATCTCTGGAATTTCGATTCTTTCTACCTTGAATATTAGGTCTTCTTCTTGGATAAGTTGATCGCGGTCACTACAGAAGACTGCTAATTCCTCGGGCAACTTTTTCTTATCGTGTGGCCACCCGTTTCTAATTGTTTCAGTCAGACGTTGTAACGTGGCGTCGTGTGCCGTTGCTTCTTTTAGGTCGGTGATTAGTGAAGTTTCCGTCATAGTGTAATCCATAGCCGCAATAGTGTCAAAATGAAGCTCTGTGCGGGAGGAACCTGTTTCGCAAGCTCTGGACAAAGTGTCAGCTATGTACATCTGAGTCTCCGGCTGATAGATCAGTTTGGCGTCATATTTTTGCATTCTGATTAGCATTCTCTGTAACCTTCGCGGTGCAACAGATAACGGTTTCTTCACGTTTGAAACTAGTGGTTTGTGATCGGTGTGGATTATTGTCTTCCGACCGAACGTATAAGTGCTGAAGCGTTCTAGGGCGAATATCACAGCCAGCATTTCCTTCCCAAGTTGCGCATATTTTCGCTCAGCAAGCGAAAGACTCCGGCTTTGGTAGTTCACTGGTCTTCCGTTTTGTAATAATACCGCCCCAGACCAGTTTCACTGCTATCACACTGAATGACCAAAGATAATGCTGAATCGTAATAGTTCAATATAGGGGCCTCGGTAATAACTCGTTTGATTTTATCGAATGCTGTCTGCTGTTCCTGCTCCCATTTCCATGGCACTCCTTCATGGATCAACATGCGGATCGGATGCATCATGTCGGATAGGTTTGGAAGGAACCGACTGAGATAATTGACCATACCATTCAGTCGTGGTACTGCTTTCACATCTTCAGGAGCTGACAATGTGACTATAGCCTTTATCTTCTCAGGGTCTACCTTGAGTCCGCTTGATGTTAGCAAATGTCCGTGAATAGTGACCTCTATTTCTCGTAAAGCCACTTTGTTGCGCGACAGGCGAATTCCTCGATCCATATAGCGCTTCAGAAATTCCTCCAGGTTTCTGTCATGATCCTCCAAAGTTTTCCAAAAAATTAGCATGTCATCTGCAACACACGTGACTCCTTTCAATTTATCAAGTGCCTGAATTGAACGTTTTTGAAAAATTTCGCTGGAAACCTCCAGTCCGGAAGGCAAACGCAAACAACGAAAACGTCCAAGAGGGGTTCCAAATGTGGTAATTAACTGGACTGCTCATCACGTTCCAATTGTCGAAAAGCCGAGGATCTACCTTTGTGATAAATTGGGCTTGACTCAATTCCGGTAGAATGACATTGATGGTTGGTAGACGGGTATATTCTCTTCGAACTACCTTATTCAATGGCTTGGGATTGATACACAGCTGGATGTCAGCTGACTTTTTCAACGTTACAGCGATCTGACTGACCCAATCGGTCGGCTCCTCTACCGGAGCAATCACGTTGATTCGAACTAGTCGGTCTAATTCCACTTTGCACTTATATGGTCAACGGAATCCCTCGAACCGGTAACGCAACAGAGACGGCATCGCTAACCACCGATAAACTAACAGCGCCGGGCATGTGACCGAGAGTCGAATCAAAAACACGCGAACACTGGTCAATAACATCTAAATCGGCTAATTTATGCAGAAATTCCTCTCGACTAACGGCGATGAAACCCATCAACTGAATGGCATGAACACCTTAAATGGGCGTTGAATCCCGATCGACCACAAAAAAATCAGGCATATAAATCTTCCCGTTCTTCGGATTCGTGACCGGCAGGGTCGCAACTCCGTTAACCTTTGTCGCTGCACCATTCCGCATTTTCATGTGTGCATTTGATTCGCGTATGTCGGCCTCCTTGAGGCAGCCTGATGATATGGCAATGACTGATGCACCGGAGTCCAGCTGGTATTTCCTTCTTGTATCTTTTACGAGCAGTTTTGCGTAGATTCTTTTCTGTTCTCTTGATCCGTTAACCCGCTTTATCACTTCGCTATCATCTTCGACGATCCGACTGACCGTAAGCAATTCACACTGTCTGGCGAAATGTTTCCTCTTCCGGTAAGTCATGCATGTCTTTCCAAATGCTAGACACACTCCTACCTGACGAATATGTCTTCCACCGCAGAACTGGCACGAACTCATCAAGAATCGTTCTTTGTCCCTGTCCATAGCGTTTAATACCAGGCCGTGGTCTGCGTTCAAACCAATCCCTCTACACACGATGGTCAACGCGCTGAATCTTTGTTTTTCATTGTCCATCGGTTTCCGATAGTGAATACTGACTGAGTATTATTCTGTTGAGTCAGTTCCAACAACTGGTGGGCCCGTAAATTTTAAACGTTCCGCTAAGTCGGCCCTTGCGTTTTGGTGTGGTCGTTCCTTTGCCTACTAACATAGGTACACGTAATCAGCTGTTTGTCTCCGTTGTTGCATACGTCCGGCATTCGGTTTAATTAATGATAGCTGAGCCGCGTAACCGCTACTCAATGTCCAAAGTGCCATCTAAGCACGTGGACAGCCTCTGCGTTGACACTACAACTCTAGCGGTCCCTCTATCCTCTGAAAATGACCCCCCTGTTTGATTCGTTCACTTAGAAGCATAATTTTTTAACAACGGGATTTTGTCGGATCAAACAATGTCCTATCAGTTGCTAGCCAACTTGCGAACAACATGCGAATGCTGCGCCCGGTGCAGCCTGGAGAGCACTCCTCAGCCGTGCACGTGCACGCTAAGCTGTCCTCTTTTACTAATGTATTTCTACGTATAGATGAATTGCGGCGACCACCGCAAACCCCATACACCGGACCCTAACGTATCCTCACGAGACACGAAAACCGTCACCGTTAACCGAAATGGCAAACGCGAGGTAGTTTCTGTTAACAAGCTGAAACCAACATTCATGGAAGAACGATCAGCCACACCTGCGTCGACAAGTAGCGTTCGTCGCCTGAAACCCCCGGTGGCAGCAGAAAGAGTACCACCCCCGAAACGCCCTACCACAACCCCAACCCCTGCTTCTTCTACCTCTAGGCACAATCGTCTTGGTAGAGAGCTGAGCACGCCAATACGTTTTGCACAGCATGTTAACATTTCTTATTTTCGGCAATGAAATGAACATTCGTACCGATCGTTCTGGTCCACCTGCTCTTCTGAGTTATGTTGAATAGGCAAGCCGGACGTTCTGACTTCGTGAGCCCGTTACACTCGTCAACTCACTTTGCGCAACATGGGGACACCGGGCGACAGCGTTCCTCACAAGTATGGGTTCCAACGATAGTCTTGTAAAAGGAGATAGTAGAAACAAACATGAGCCAAAGGCCCAGTAGGATACGCACAAGACTTACACAAACGAAAACCAAACTGGCGTTGACAGCATGCTGCGGTACAAATGGTATGTCTGGACTTGTCGGTATTATATTTTATATAAAAACAAAACAAGGAAGTTCTCATTCCAACGGTAACTGTGTACCCACTTATTTATGAATTTTCGCACTCAAAAATCCCGACAAATTGTTTCTTTGACTTCTACGCTTTTGCGGTTATCTGGCGCGTTACCAGGTCAACGAACAAAATGGCGTTCTTCTGGACCAGGTTTATTCGCCTGTTAATCTTTTTCTTTTTTGAGTCTATCAACTTTAGATGGAACGACAAAAAAGAAAAGGAAACCAAAAGCAGTGACATCCAGTGTCTATGAAAAGTCGGTCGTGAAATTATTCAATCCGCCGCACACATCCACATGGTGAGTTATCTTTTTCCGCCTGTCTAGCAGGCACTTCATCGTGTTTTCTTTCTCTTCCAGACGATCCGAACATGGTGCGTGGAGAGGCAAATCCATCTGCGTATCGTACAACACTGATCAAACCTACCTCCTTTTCTCTCAAGAGTTTCAGGGTTGGGCATCCCGCTGCGATAAACAAAAAGTGCACTGGAGACTAAATAACAAATAAACGAATCACACCAGTGCAGCAATTATTTTCGACCACCCCTACCCTCGCACTGTGAGAGTCCCTATCCCGTGCTATCATTCTTTGTGTGCATCACCCCGTAACTGTGATCGAGCAAAAGGACATGATATGTGATTTTTCCTCCATCTTTGCAATAACGAAGGCCTTATTATTACTTACTAGCCTTCTGTGGGGGAGAGATGTAGCGACTAAAATAAACGGTATTTTGATGGTCCCATCCATCTGTACCTTTCTGATGATTTTGGTTTTTCGCCTACTTTTGTTTTAGTCAGTCTGTCCACTTTGTAACATCGGTCTCGAGGCTAAAAGCACAACTCGCTTTGTGCCTCGCTAACTTGGCGTGTTTCTCTTTATGCTCTATTTTCAGGGTTAATACTAATACATGGTGGTCAACGCGTTGAATATTTGTTTTCCATTGTCGATCGTTTTCAATAGTGAATACTGACTGGGTATTATTCTGTCAGATCAGCTCGAACAGGCTAAGTACAACTGATAATAGGCGAGCAAGGGACAATATGAGCAGCCTAATGGCGGTATGTGTTTGTTTCGTTTTGGAACACAAATAATGGAACTTCTGGGTGGGTAGAGCGTAGTGAGATCACTTTCGACATCCCCAAAATACTAAACTCCCCGCGACGTGAGATTTGCTTTGCCAGTACCACCGCGCCTGTTCACATTACCTTGTATAGTAAACTCACTAAAAAACAAGCATCAAACTTAGTGGGCCGGCATAAGTAGCGCAGTTATTCTCTCAGCTATGTAATGAATTCGCGATATCTCAATTCCGGCAGGTTACATTAACTAGGATAACAATGTTGAGCTATGACAGTTAGGAACGCCGCTCAACCAGTCAAATGCTTGTTTGAATTCTGACGGTCGACTGGAATTTTCCGTTGACGCACACTTCCACTCTGGTGGCTGCCCTGCGGTTGTGCTCAAGGTGCTCTCACGACCAACTCCTTAGCACCCCTCAATTGTTACGTTGAAATCTGTTGTGAACGGTGAGTAAATCAATAAATGAAGTTTGTTTGCAAGTTCATCGTTTTCTCCCTGCGACTTCTGATTCAGGGTAGCATAAGGTTGGGGAAACTCTGGGCGTACAAACTCAGGATCTAGCACTACAAGAGCTTACTACTTTGGGTAACCGTCCTCGGCCGTGGCGATCAGTGCGTTCCCACCAATCGTTTTTGATCTTGACTCCGAAATTCA
>QNGE01002396.1:31063-54252 GCA_008508345.1 Paragonimus westermani
AGCGTAGGGCCACCTTTCATCATCAAGCAAACCTCAGCAATCTCAAAATAACGCAACAAACCTTGACAAAATCAACATATAGTAAGTCGTCGATTTAGGGGTGGACGAAACCCAAACCCCGCGTAACTTCGTTGACAAGTCCCTGAGACGTTTAATTACTCTTTCGTAAACCGGTCGGTCTATGCAGAAATTCAAATAGGCCGAACGGCATGATAACAGCTGTTTCGACCATATCCGCGTCGGCAACCATGACCCGGTGGTGGACATGCACTAGGTTTGTCCCCAAGAACACATGGGTGCCAAGAAGTCTGGCCGTGGTGTCCTGTATATGCAAAGCCCGGTACTGTGGTTTCATTGGGCGGCTGATAACTCCCACAAAGACACCAATCTCCTAACATTTCGGGCACTACGTAAAGTGGTGAGGCCCAGGAGCAGTTGAACGGGAGCATGGATCCGAGTTCCAGCACGTGCTCAAACTCGATACGATATAATTTTAACTCGTCCGGTATCAACCTGCGGGCTTTGGCAAACACTGGCGGGCTTGTCGCGACTATGTGGTGGTTCGTGCAGTCAGTGACAGCAGACAGGGGTGTAGACTGATGGAAAACAATCGGACGCATACCGAGTACAAAATTAAGCGAACTTAATTCCTTGGAGCTCTGAAACATAGGCTACTTGGGAGTTTGTAGATGAAAATCAGGCTAAAGGTAAGATGTGTCGTCCGATCTACTAGATGGCGCCAACCGGGGCCTACCAGAACATCAAAGTGGTGGGTAAAATCAATGTAGGTTATTGCCATTTGGGAATCGGCGATCGTGAAAACCCAGCGGAAAAGCCTGTGAAGACCTGAGTCATACGCACGAGAGCGCCGGCCAAATGTTTTCTTGGTACCTCCGTCGGTTGAGCAAAGATTCTATGTGATTGGCCTGGTCACTTCTTGAACCTCAGGTAAGATCACGCTGACTCTAGCGCCTGTGCCAGGAAGCCAACAGGTCTCCAACCGGTGATCATTTGGGAAGAACAGACAGTAAGTCGGACGAACTACCTCGATTACCATGGGGGTTTAGTTGCACTGTTTTGTGATTGGATCAAGACCGCAAGCCTCTCGGGACCGTCAAGCATACCGGTGTTGCAACTGACACCCTTACTTATGTTTCCATCCATGATATACCCCAATAACAGCCGCTTTGCCATTACTTAGCTTTCCAGGTCGAACCAACGATACTTTGAGTGCGACGAGACGTCTTTTAGCCAACTCTGTTATGACACTACACCCAACCGCGATGTCTACACGACATTCATAACTAACAATGACCGCCCCGAAGTGATACATTGCTCTCGGTTATATTTAGTACTTGTCTGTCCAGCGCAGAGGGTCCTTTATCCTCCGAAGTGTCTCCGTCAGCAAAATCTTACCACACGTCCTTCGGATCCATTCAGCCAACGAGACTGGACGTGATCCGACGAGGTTAACACAATGTTCATTCCGGGGTACGGAACGACAGGGACCTCGGAGGCTCCATCCGAAAGTGGTCTTACCCACGTGAGGTTCATTGACAGTGCACAGCCCTTATTCCAGTACCAACTGTTCTTCAGGAATGTCCCACCTTGCCAAAATTCCTGCACTGTTCCCAGTTAAACTTTCAAAAGAAATTTCCCTCAGCTGAGCCCATTTATTCACTTATGATTGGTGAACGACATCAGCCTTCGTGAGTGGCAGCTGTTTCACAGTATAAACCGAGTCAGTTGTGATAGAATGCGCCTGATACAATGATTGCAACTCAACTGACGCGTTATTGCATGATGTTGCACAAACCTCTTGAAGTGTACTGAACGTCATCCGACAGGGCCGTGTCTACGAACTAATCGCCACTGCAACACATTCATCGAGCAACGTAGTGCCAAGTCCACTATTCAATGAGCGTTAGCTGTCACCGACGCTTCTGGGCTAACAAACCCCATCGGGATGAGTCCTAAGTATACCGTTTTTATTGCACGTAGCTGCGCACAAGAATGAATTTTTCTTCTTCCCGTTGCTTAGTTCAGGCTCGTCCTCACGAACTGACGTATGACGGCACCGACCGCAACCCGGTAAAGCATATCGTACATGTACCCTACAGGATCTCACCAACTTGTCCGCTTCGAAGCGAACAGAACGGCGTTCGATGATCTTCATCATTGTTCTGCATTGCTCCAAACATTGAATGCTGAACCATTCCCAATGAGATATATCGCGGTTGCCCTTGAAAACCATTTACTTAAAGTTCATCTTCTCATAAGGTACGCCCACTTCATCGTTGCATCTCGAGTGCCAGGATCGAGAGGGCCCACGACATGTTGAGTTATTCGTCCTGATTTTCGAGCAAGCATCCAACTGGCCATACTTGCTAGCGCTGACTGCTACTCTTTTCTTCAAAAATTAAATAAGTCGCCAAAGGTAGGTTCCCTTCCGCACCCGGTTACGGTCTCAACAAATTTTGCTCACCTTTCCTGTAAATCGGGAAGCAATCCCTCAGCTACCTTAATGAGGTTGATTGGGCAGTTTAGCTCTGCACTGTAATCTAGCTGCGCCAAGATCGCTTGACAATATTTCATCAGTCTGATTGGTCCTCACAAGCCATGACTATCGCCAGTGACCAATTTCGGACCCATGGAAACTTCCTCACTCACCGCTTGTATAATACCATACCGTAGGTCAAACTACTGACGCAAAATTCTCATAGACTCTGCAACCCCTACTTCTTTTTGCAAGAGTGCCCAGTGTTTGATCACCTCTTTCACACTACCACGACAACAATGCAACAAACACGAAAGGTTCGGTCCATCGTTGACCAATTTATCCACCGTGTTACCTCCAAAATATTTGACAGAGGCAAAGTAATTCTTCGGGGATTCATTGAAACCGTCCACCTCAACTTTCGGAAGATTGACCCCAAGAACCAACGGTCTGATATTCTGCTCTAACGACTCGACAGTGTCTAAAATAAAGGAGTTTGTTCCCGAGGCCAGTTGTTAAACAGGAGGGCTGATTTTATCCCTTGTCGTTGCATCATTTCTAGTCCCGGCTGTCGAGAAGGGTTCAGATTCCATTGACCTATGGCGTCTGTTATGGAGCTCTGGCATTGTGTGTATCACTCCCGGCTCCTGTGCCTCTACGGTCAGCTCTTCTAACAGATCGTCAGAAGCATTCATCAGAGCACGATTAGGCCGAACAAGTAAAAGAGCGGTGGGTTCGGACACACTCTCCATCTCCTGCGGTGGAACCATCGCCGTCATTGTCGTCACCCTGGAGCCGGGCTCCTGCTTGGCCTAGGAGCTACAAACGAACAGCAAACAGGCTTAACATCACTCAGTTCAGGTGGGATCCTGTAATCAAGAAAGTTCCTCGAAACAGTTAACATTTAGAATGAAAGAATCGTTCATAAACCTCAAAGAGTCAAGTTCAATAGGGAAGGGAACGTCACCATAAATATGGGTGTCCAACTGACTCTCGTCCAATGGGGAAAATGGTTCATGGAACATTGCAGCAACCTCAAGTGGCAGAGAGGTGCATGACCGTCTGCCGGTAGATTGTTGGTCCAGAGAAGCAGGATCGGCCCCGAAAACACTACAGTCATCATACACAGTGGTTACTTACGCAACGTCGGACTTCGTCATTCCTGAAGAATGCCTGAATTTCTTGACAGGAGAGAGATGATATCCATCCTCGTTGCGGTGCAAGGTGTCCAGGACAAATATTGTGGTGCCCAAGAATTATTCGATTGGTTGCCAACGATTCAAGTACATACCGTGTTTAAAGCAATCTGTTAATCCAATAAATGCTATTCTCAACAGCCAACGACAGAGATAATTTGTATTCGGAGCGGCTAGTGAGAAGGCACTCGTGAAATCTGGATCTAATACAGTATTAATTAAATTAATGTACAATAAAGTTAAATTCCTCACCTCTTACGTGAAATCAGACACCGCTCAATAATGGTGGACGAAAAAACGGAAGTGAGGTCACTCAAACAAATCGTCGTTGGTTGGGTTGGAGCAAACTACCGTTCATGCACCAAGAAACAATGAAAATTACAAGTTATTCAAGAAGGAACATGCTAAGAAAATGTCTCATATTGGCATTTGGAAATTTGCAGGGTTTGGGCCACATGAGAATAGGGGAAACGGTAACAGTAGCTGATGTAAGAATAAAGATTAACAGTGCGGTTTATTTAAGGAAGATAACGAAACGTAGAGCCACTCTTCGTCATCAATCAAATGAGATTGAGCAATTTCAAAATAATACAACGGACATTATGGATATCAGCACCCCTTTGTGATCGTTGTGCCATCGTCCTAAACGAAAACCCTGGATTTATGGGCAGGTCGTCGAACGAGGATAGAGTGGTTGTGTTTTAGTGTGACTTGCGCAAATCCCTGTATCTTTCCAGCTGTTTCAGTATTGCCTCCTGTTACGTAGTGCGCCGCTGAATATAACCTCTGCCTGCTCTTCTGACTATGTTTCACGTGAGCGTGCGCTCTGCAAAAACCAGACAATGTAATTGTCCCGGCAGTATGTATGTGACAACGGGTCGAAATGTTACCCATTGTTTTTCAAAGAATTCACGACCATCTGTCATTTTGGCTCATTCCGTAATGACTGTTTGTGATAGCCTATCGACGTTGGCCCACTTGGACAATTACAATTGATATACAGACGCTCAGAGAGAATTTCAAATCGTCTATTGGGTTCCTGCCACCCTGTCACCCAAAGGGAGTTGTCGCATTAAGACAACTACCGAAGCACCTGAATTTCGGAGTCAAGATCAAAAACGATTGGTGGGAACGCACTGATCGCCACGGCCGAGGACGGTTACCCAAAGTAGTAAGCTCTTGTAGTGCTAGATCCTGAGTTTGTACGCCCAGAGTTTCCCCAACCTTATGCTACCCTGAATCAGAAGTCGCAGGGAGAAAACGATGAACTTGCAAACAAACTTCATTTATTGATTTACTCACCGTTCACAACAGATTTCAACGTAACAATTGAGGGGTGCTAAGGAGTTGGTCGTGAGAGCACCTTGAGCACAACCGCAGGGCAGCCACCAGAGTGGAAGTGTGCGTCAACGGAAAATTCCAGTCGACCTTCAGAATTCAAACAAGCATTAGACTGGTTGAGCGGCGTTACTGCGGGCTCGCTTCTTTTCCTCTGCCTGCAGGTTATTGACGTGTAGTGTACGTTTCGTATGTAGTGCACATATACGGAGGTATTTAAATTGGACGTTAAGTTATACCCACAACCACTTATCCCTGCATGGCGGTCATGCATCTCGAGTGAGTGCAGTTGTTTCTGTTTCACCAATTGTACCCATATCGACTTCATTTTGAAAGTCGAAGATAAGTAATTGTGAAAAATATATATTCTGCAATTTTTGGCGATACGAAATTTATTCAGTTTTATGCATCAGAGCTCCGTTAGCCTATCCAGGATATGGTTACCACTGTTACGCCATTCTGAACAGTGGCTGGATGTTGTAGCAACCCCGCCCACTCTGCAACATAACATACTGAACCGACGAGTGCGGCCAAACGGAATGGGCGGGCAAAAATTAATGAACATAAGGTAGGTTGAAATGCATGTTATGCAAGGGGTAATGAAAACAAGCAATGAGGATGCGGATGACATGGTGAACTTCTGGATGATAGCAAGTAGTGTCAGCGGTGAAAGTGAAGACGTAGAACCCTAACAGGAGCGACATTTAAATGTGTCAAGGACATTCGGGTGCCCGGCACATTGCTGATGCCGCAAACGGTAACAGCTGTCGCACCGGATCCAGTTTGTTATGTCCTCACCCTTCAAATCCTGTTGGCCACATCCCGAACCGTTTTGGTCGTCCATAGGGAGGAAGTGCTTTTGATAGAGTCCAGTCTTCCTCTTTTTGTGATATACTTGGACGTAGAGTTGTTGCGAATATGGCGTAATTGGACGCTGCTAGCAAACTCCGTATCAATTCTCATCGCCGGATGCTTTCCGAAACCTACCGTAGGAGACGTTTTCCGCATGCATTGCCTCCGTCGTCTCGACTGGGAACTGAATGTGGATGGCTGGCCTATCTCCGAATGCGTGGATGTCAGACTTTGAATCGCGGAGTTAAAGCTTGGAAACGACCCTACGAATACTGTTTCATCCAATGTAACCATCTCAAAAACCGCTTCAACATCCTGAACACCCATTCACAATTCTCACGGTAGTTCCCAATTATTGAAGAAGGAGCACGCACAACAACCGTGACTCCCAAAGCTAAAGACGTGCTCATCAGCAAAAGTTACTTCCCCCGATCGTATGTTTGACACGCAAACAGTCTTCTTCCAGTTGTCTCCGGCTACCTCTAATACACACGAGTAAGCTGTTCGAATGCACTGATGCCGCTCGTTCCACACACAGAGTTTCGACCCCTTATTAGCGGCATCATAACCACCCGTCTGAATTTTGATTCCGGGCGCCCAGTTTAATTCAAAAATCCCCTCACGTCATTGAATAACACAGACCTCGGTGAGAGATTACCTATGACATAATTATTAGCCATCTCCACCCTATCACAATTCCCACTTCCCCAGTGCACAATACCACATCTTGTATACGCAGCTCAGAGTTCTTTCACAGGCAGCAGGCGAGTTTGCACATACTCACAAAGCTCCTCGTTGTGGTCGCAAATGCTGCCAACTATCCCGTTGAACTCCTCTTCGGACTTGCACTACGAAATGTCACTTATTCCCTCAACAGAGAAGCTTTCTCTTCCGGAGATATGTCCTCAAACTTCCTACCTCTGCCAACCATATTCTGTTTCATACGAAGTGGACGGAACAAAGCCTTAGCATTGAGATGTTCTAAACAATCCAGTTGTGTCTGATGCCCATCCACTAAAATCGTCCAAACATCGTTGTCGGCATCTGCTGCTGAAAGCTTTCCAACATGACTTCCCAACAAAACAAAATTTCATCTTGAAAGAAAACCATGAAGAATGATTCCACCTTTACCATTGCAATCTGTATCGATAGCGTGCCACAGATTATAGGCTTCGTCGTTGCAATCACCTGTGGAATCCGCCGCGATAAAACTTCTGTAATTTGCTTCAAGTTCCTGAATCTTGTCGACCATAAATGACGACGCCAACAGCTTGCCCTCATCGTCCGCTTTCAAGTACATAAGTAGTACTGGTCTTAGCATCTTCCGTGTTTTCTCCAGATTACAGTTGGAATGTTCTCGAAGTCACTTCGTCCGCCATAATGACCTTACGTCACTAAAATCCACCACTGTATCAGATTCACGCATAACGTATTCGATGATTTCGTCAGTCTTATGAACACTATTCGACAGCCCACGAACAGCTTCCTCCACCGTAATTTTCGGCCTACGGCTGGCTAGATATATCCCCTGGTCGACCAACACTGTCCGGTGGTTGTGAACCAAGTAACTGTAAGATATACGTAGACCTTTGTCTTTGTGCGGTATACGAACGACGGAGAGACACTGGAAATCTCCAAACCTGCAACACCATACGACCATACGGCGAACAGACAACATACTCACTTATGATTTACGCCTTCCGCTCGCCTGCTGTTTCCACTATAGTGCACCCAAGAAAGTTAACACTGCTTGTAAAGTACACATTCCGGAATGTCCCCCCCCCGAATTTCAGTAGAACAGCGTACGCGTCACATAGTTTCTCAGAACGTAACTCGTTCCATTTTCCGATTGAAACATTTGCAGGTTATTGTGGAATACCGCGGACGCCCCACAGCGAAAACCGTTAGGGAATTGGGCTTGGAACACCTCGCTGAGATCTATTAGTTCGGAAATATTGCGCAAAATATGGTTTTCCGCCGACTTACACACCGACATTCGAATGTGTGCCAAGCACCAGCCAATTAACACCCACCGCATCAACTCTGCCTATGAACATTCTACAGCCGCCAGCGCACTTCCAGAATACCTCTGAATACGTCTTCGGAGTGTTCCGTCGTCACGTGATACAACTGTTTCCCGAAAGGTGTTGTAGTACGCCGGCATTGACGAGGGAATTTCGGAAGCTCCAAAATCCGGAGAACGACTGAGCGGACTGCAAAGCAGGACATCGTCGATTGATGGAAACCTTCGAAAAATCCAAAATCTTGTCAACTATTCGGTCGAGACAATGTTTCATACGCCCACTCGTCGCAGAAGATTTCCACGTACAACACATGTTCATGGTATCCAGGAAAAGAGCGCAGCCACGAGCTAGGGGGAGAAATATAGAGTGATCAAATTTACTATGATTAACAAATTGTATGCAACTTTTTCTTAACAAAGACTCCATGCGTTATTCATAGATCCTCTTCGGTTGATGGAATATATAACTCTGTCAACTAGTTGTTATGGAAGTCCGCAATCTACTCAGGCAAACGGAGTACTGAGCCGACGATTTGAAGGGCCACACGAAATGTGCGTGTTCTAAGTATAACTGATATAAGGTCATTCTGCCGGGTCTACTAAAAAGTCGGAATTTCACCTTTTTCAGCAAACTGGGCAATGCGTGCACATGGATGAAATGATGGTGATTTTTCAACGGTTTCGTGGACACGTACTAAATCAAATGCTGGGTCTTTGTGTAAATAAATGATAGGGATACAACAAACCATTTCTAACAAGCTGTTTGCGAGAGGAGTCCTATGTCAGAAACTGGTATGTAAGTTGTGTGTAGCTGCTGGATGAATGTTCCTCGGGTCACGTTCGAGCGTGAGGTAGCTGTCAAAACCCTCCTTAAAACGCTGAATGTTGTTAGTGTCTTTGACCCTATTCGGGAGAAATATTTTACAATGAAGAAGTCTGCGCGTATCTTTTTTCAAGACAAAGTGAAGCCCTTATTTCTTAGACCGTCTTGGAAGCTATATTGTTCGTGAACGGCAAGCGCTGTAGTGAATGCAACTGAATGTAAGAGTTTATAAACAAGTGTGAAGACTAAAGTCTTCGCCACCGAAGTGGATCAGTACTACGTTTTGACGGCGTTTTGTGTAGATGAATGAGTTGAGGTGAATGAGAATTGATCACTGAAGATTTTCTAACGCATGCCACTTAGGCCTCCATAGATGGCAGTAAATGAAGATGCAATGCTCTAGTTGAGGTCAAGCACATTCTGTGAGGCGACAGCTTCGCAGTCTGCAAACCAAGTGAACTTTTAACACAGCTTATAGTCCCTTAGTTTTTGTTACCTAGAAACCTGCTAGTTGAGAGAAATTAAAGAAGTCCGAATACTGTATCCCTAGATGTCAAACATAGGTGGAGGTGACGATATTATCACCGTCCAGTGAGGCTGAATCACCGGGTATTTGACAACCACAGGCAGTGGTATTTGAGTTGTTTTCTGAGAACGTCACTAGCCATGTTTTGCACCATCAATGCGCTAGGTCCCGCTGTATATTTTGTAACCGGAAAGCGATGTCACTGGGCTGGTGAAATGTATAAATGGTTTTGATATCGTCAGGAAACAGAAAGGGATCGCAACGTTTAATAACAGCACGTACGTCATTTATACACATAACGAAAAGCAAAAGTGTTAGATCGCCTCTTCGAATCATTACACTGAGCACCGGATTTGGTGTTCAGCAATGCTCTCCTATGTTGACAAGTTGGGTGGGATCTTCAAGTTATGACGAAAGCCAGCTACACGAGGCGTCTAGTATGCCGAAGAGCACTAGTGTGATCAAAAGGCGCTTATGAGGCACACGGTCCGAAGGCTTTTACCTGTCAAACAGTATGTCAATTTCCGCATTTCGTGCACCCGTTGACATCGACATATGGCTCAAGAATTTCAGCTGACGTGCCATACAATAGCGCTTACTGAGGAAACCGTGGTGTGAAAGTTTTGAACTGTTTCGTTAATTTAAGAACTTGACAACATGCGTTTTTAATATCCTCTCGAACATTCTGGGGCAGATTGATAGGTGGTTGATGGGACGGCACTTTTTACCTTCCTGTCTCGCGTCACTTTTGCAATGAGGCACAATCATTGGCTTTTTCAACTGGGGAGAGTAGATGCTGTATAAATGTGATAGGGTAAAATAGAATTAAGTGAAAGCATGGGCATCTCCATGGCTGATGATAATTTATAAAATACCATCAGGTCCAAGATGGATTGTGGTTTAATGGTAGCAAACTGTGAGCCAACTGCGTGTCAGTAGGCAATAAACTAGAGAGGAGGCGGGTTGTTAATGTTTTACTCTGTTCCACGTGGACCGTAGATAGAAATAACCACATGATAATGTGACACGCAATCGTTTTTCAGCATAACATTTCGTCACCCGGTTTCTACCCGATGTGTTAATAGGCAAATATACTAACCATACAGTCAGATAGATAACTGACCCTAGAACGTGGTGTCGGAGCTTTGCGTGGAACTTACTTTGGTACTTGATGTGAAATACATTTTAAACACAGTACGGTCGAAAATGACAAAAATAATGTATACCTCACACCACACATGAGATTGGATATTTCCGCAAAATAGAACCACGAATACCATCATGAAGATTCCCAGAGAAGCAGTTTCATAACGCAAAATCGATTATCAAGTTCAACATGATGCTTTTATCGAGAAAAAGTGTGGAAAGTTTTTCCTAACACAAGTGTGAATGCGAGCAAATTTCAGTTATAACCGATTTTCTCATTGAAACACCCCCTATTCCACTCGGTCAAAACTATACGCCTGTGTATTTTAATACACTACGAGGGGTTTGAAAATCTCCTTTCACCCCCCGTTCGTTGTTTCCAAATCGCTTTGTCCTTGAAATACCATGCCGACGAAGCACACATGCGCCCCTGCTCTTCCCATATTTACTGACCCATATGGGCCTGTGGGTGGACCGAAAAATCATGGCCCCCAGCTTCCTAAGAGAGAATGGCTTTCAGCAACAGATGCACCTAATCTCTTTGGTCATTCCCATAGATTACACCAAATTGGTAGCTGGCTCTGTTGCCTAACAGGCTGGTCTGCTAAATGAAGACAACGTAGATAGTTGGATCTTTGTTGAAACTAGGACCAATCATTTCATCCTATGTGATGATACGGATACGCTGTTCAAATGTGCCCTAACGAACTGGACAAATTTCATAATCGAAACTCTCAAATCAATAGGTATTACCTACGAGTCTCTTCAGCACAGAAAAACAATGTAAAGAAAAAACAGAAATCTTCGTTTTTGATGCTGGTTCGAGCTCTCGAAACGATGCAAATAATGCAGGTCGACTAGGAAGGCTGCAGTATCAACCCGAAGCTAACCCCGGTCTTTATGCAGTAAGATGCGTGGAATATTGCCACATGCAAGCCAGCTCTATTAGGCTATTCACAGTAACTCAAGGTGACTGCTCACATGGGATTCGACCACAGCAAGTCCGATGAAAGTAAGAGGACACCTCCTCTTGGACGAATCCGATTTCTCCGTTGTACTGAAAGGCGGTTGCCAGTAGCATGCCGGGATGGAAATGACCACGTGAAAGCGGGAGGCAAGGTGAGCGAAGACGGAGTGTTGTATTGATTAAGTCAATCGGCAGGTGTTTTAGATGCACCACTAACGCAACTGCCATGAAAATGTTATTTACTTGGAGATCAGGATATGACAGAAAATAAAGAGAAAACAACAGTATAATTAGTAGTCATACTCCTGAACGTCGGTTCAACCGGGTCCACGGGTAACTGGAAATTTCATTCAAACTGCTGTGTTGCCTTTGTGAGTTCATTCTACTGCTTTACTGGTGCCCTGAATAGTAGTCTTTCTACACAGTTATTGCCATCAATCTCTGACCACCGTTTCACTTGTTCTAATTGATGTTAGAACAGCACTGTCGGCTAGTAAGTACAACTCAACTCACACTATATTTTCCGCATTTTCATCACACCGGAACACATCAGATTCAAAGATGTTGGCGGCTCGCGAATGCCCAGTTTATCGAGTTGTTTTGTGTGCTGCGTGGAGGCTGATAACGGTGTCTATCGCCATTTTGAGTGCATTAGCCTCAAAGAGGAACAGTATGTTTTAATTACCATTTCGGACATATCGTGTGTTTGGTCTACTTCTCCAATGTCGAAGAGGAGGTGTGTGTGGAGCAAATCACAGTGGAATCTTTGAAGTACAAGCGCACTCCATGAAATTAGCCCAATAAGACGAGTGGACTCACCCGTGAATCAATTCAACCCAGCGTGGAAAACAAAGCACAGTATCCATTTAGTTAAAAAGCAGATGCTTCATTGTTGAGTCTCAGATTGTAAAAATTAACTGAACGAATGTATTCCTCCGGTTGAGGAATGTTCTTCGCGTTTTAACCCCCGAAACGATGGAAAACGGGAAGCGGGTAATTGATTTCAAGGTCATACTGTGAAACCGTAACGCGCAGACGGAACACGCAGCGGCTTACGGATCGGATTTAGATTGTGCAGCGGAGTGTGTTGCTGTGTTGTTGGTGCTGTTCTGGTTTTCGTTTGTGTAGGTCGTGTGCATGGCTTACTTGGCGTTTGGCTCATGCTTGTTTGTGTTGCTTCCTTTGTAGAGCTTGTTTGCTACATATTATTTTTCATGACTACGTTCGGAATTCTTGCGAGATTCTACAGGACTGTTGTTCGAATCCCCACTTCGAAAGAACCCTGTATCTCTGTTTTTCCACATTGTTCCAAATTTGGTCCGCATGTGCTACGGACATTCAGGGTAAAAACGGCCGGCTTGCATGTTACAATGCGCGGCGGGTCGATTGGTCAGTGAGTGGATCAGATAAGAGAATAGAAAGTATGATCTTGTGAAACGTCAGTTCCTCAGTACGGAAAACGATGTTTTCCAGCAACGTGCTGATCTGTGGAAAAAATGTGCATTATACGAACTGCAGAAGCGAATGTTATCGGAGAATTACAATTTCATCCAGTCTAAAGCGTCTATCCGAGTATCCGTTGGATGCATCAGTAACGAACAGGAAGAACGCGTCCATCAATGAAGAGAATTTCCAAGCGTTGCTTCAGTTTTTGGAGATTATGCATACATAGGATGGTGGCGGTTCATCGCACGTTGACGTTACACCTGATGTACCCATGATGGAGGAAGTGGTAGTCACTACTGGAGAGGTGCTGCGTCCGTTGGCTAAGCTGGGTGTTACGATGGCAGCGGGCCCGGATGGCATTCACTAGGCAATTCTAAGACCATTTGCGGATCTATAGCGGCTCTTTCGGCTGGATTAATTAAACCGCTTGGTGAAGGCAAACCACCCTAGGACTGGAAGGTAGCTGCTGCCACATCAATAAGCAAACGGGGTAGTAAGAAAACGGCCTCAAACTACAGGCATGTAAGCCTTACGTCAGCTATGTGTAGACTAATGGCGGCTCAGCAACATGGTATGAGACTACCTTACGGCTTGAAAAGAGAGATTATGCAGAGGTCTGCTATTTAAACTTTAGGAAGGCTTTCGATTACTTAAATCACGGACTTTCAATGTTAAAATGAGGCGTTCAGTATACATCCTGGTGTCTTAGCATTGGTGAAGGCGTTCCTGCAGAATAGGAGTTTCTATATACAGATAGAGAGCTCTAATTTATAAACTGCACACGCCACAAATGATGTTCCACAGGGGTAAGTTTTGGATCCACCTGCTGTTCCTGACACACAAATGATTTGACAAAGAGGATTAGCAGAACCTGTTACGTGTTCGCGGATGATGTGAAACTCGTGGGACACCCGAGAGTCTTCAGCGCAACGAAACTTCGATTGAATTCACCAGTGAACAGTTGGCTGGGCATCCTATTAACTGTTGCGAAATGTAGACAGCTTGTAGGGGTGTGGACCGAGGACTCTCTCAGATGGATAGGAAGGTCCGGGCAAAGTGTGCCCATTCAGAAGATTACTGAGGTGAGAGACCTAGGAACTCAGCCAACTGGAGACTTAAAGGTATCAACCCAGTGTGCTTGCAGCCCGTAACACATATCGGCACTCCGCCAACTGGAGAAGACAGTCGCCTCAAGGGAACTCAGCGTCCTTGTGCCTGTACATAAGGCTTACGCGAGACCACATATAGAACATCGTATGCAGGCCTAATGTCCTTCTTTGGTCAAGGATGCTAAGGTCCTGTAGAGGGTGCAATGTAGGTTCACGGAGTTCTTCGTAGAACCTCGGTGAATTGACTACTCAGGCAGACTTAAGCATCTTAATCTCTTCTCCTTAGGAGGACGACAGAAAAGAGGCATTATAAAATTCTTTAACCTCCTGAGTAAGTTGTCGGAGGCAGGAGAGTGGCTGTTTACCCGCGACGAAAATTCGTCGCTTAGAGGGCACGAGTAAAAGATCATGAAAGAAGTTAGGACTCAAACCCGGGTCAACGTTTTCGCATGTAGAATGGTTAACGGCTGGAACAACTTACTGTCCAAAGTGGTGTTGATCACAACCGACTTTAAGCACAAGGTTGATGGTCATCGGTTGGCACTATTTCCAGATATGGAGTGATGATAGAGTGATCGGGACCCAATTAACGCGGTGGCAACCGTCTGTCTTTCCTCTCCACACCTTCGTTATGATTCTCAGCTCTTTATGACCAGCTATGGACTTCTTTATTTAGTTATTTGTCCCTTCTTAGCTGTTCTTCTATTGTAACCAGGACGTTTTTGTTCTGTCATCCAGGAGTCTGACGGACATGTAGTGGCAACAACATTGGCTCTGATCCAGTCTATTAATCTGGGTACACCATGATTACTGACGGTGGTTCTAATACCGCTTCCCTCCGTCATTTAACTTCTGGCGTACAAGAGTTCACTTGCATAATCCTGATGAGGACTTGGTGAAAGATGTTCTCGCCGCCCATTTAATAATATACTGTATTCTACATACCACCGAAGATTTCGAAACCCTGTTGAAGAAAAGTTTTTTTTCCTGCGTTTTTCGCTGCACGGTAGGATCGTCAGAGCTCACTGGTGCAAAAAACTGGACATCAACCGGCCATTAGCCTCAAGTCCTGTGACCCGAACTGAACTGAACTGGTTCCAAACGAGTGACTACCCTACTCGTTGCTCTTTCCGACGACCCCTAGGAGATTCCTTAAAAACGCAAAATGTATGCAAGATCATTGAGAGCAGAACTTCGTGGCTCAAGAGAAAACACATCACAGGATTTAACCACAGTTTGAGTGATGTAGATGAATTATCGTATTGTATTTCATACACACATTTTGTTCCCGTGGTCGTATGCTTGACTTTACGCATCCGGTGTATTTTGCTAGGCCCGTGTTCCTCGCACTATTCTGTTCCTCTCCTCACAATTGAGCAAGGAAGTAACTCCCAGCTGCCTGTCTACAAACTGTCTGAGCGTGGTTAACAGTCTGACAGACGCATTCACCGTTGAGCGTATCCAGCGTGTGCCGATTCAATGCTGCATTTATTCGAATTTCTGCGGCCCCGTAGCCATTTTAATTCGCACACAATTTTCAGCGTAGGTCTCGCAGGTCGGCTCTTAATCGTAGTAGATGGTAATGGTCAAAGATGACATGTCAGGACACTTTACAAACTCATTCACTGGACCTTACTCAGGTTAGTAACCACCTCAATAGGGGTGCTACATCCAGTTTTCAATGATTACCATTCAAGTCAGTGGACGCCCTCTTGGTACAGAACAGGACAAACCGGCTCTAACCACAAACCCTTATATTAATCGCTTGTAGTGGATCTAAACACTATCAAAATACTCGAGTATGAACACGGAGCCGAAGTGTGATGAAAACAAAAGGAAATGACTCACAATAGTTCATGAAGGTGCGTTGGTCTAGAAATTCCACTACACTGAACGAGGCATCCAATGGATACGATCCGTAGTGTTGCTCCCAAGAAATTTTTGCTGAAATAGATGGTTGGTTCCGTTGGTATTTAACTCTCCCGAAACCTGTACTCGAGCGACACGGAACGCAGAGAAAACGCACGCCTCACGACCTCGGAGGTGAATTTTGAGTTATTGATTACCGAATCAATCGATTAACTTGGTTTACACGTGGAGTGTACAAGTGATACAGATAAGGGCGAAAAGAGCGAACAATAAAAATTATAAACTAAAGTGCTGTACGAAACGCTACCCACTGGAATCGCTCTTGTCTTCGTCAATGACGAATATGTGAAAGATCGCCGCTTCAGTTATGGATAACGAAATGTGACGAAGGAACGCAGATGTTGTGCCGACGTGGGCGGTTCAAAAGAATCTGCTCCTCAAGCTCCTCAAGAATCTATTCCTCAAGCGGACGTCAGGACGTGTGTCATGTCGAAGTGATGCATGATTAGTGAGTGTCTGTTAACATGGTGTAGCACCCATTGACATTTCAGAGTGTGGTGGTGTCTGACAAATTTGCGCTGTGCAGGCTTGTATCCAGGTAAGGAGGAAAGTTGAAATCCTCTGTCGATCTATTGCTAAAGTAGCTTGAAAGAAACTGAAAGCGGCCGTCGGCACATGTCGAGTTCCAGGCTCTGCAGAATTGCTGAAAGTAAGTTGTGCCTAAGCCCAATTATGCCATCTTGACGGATAATTCCGGAGAATGATCTCTAAGTAAGCTAGTTTATTAGCTTACGTGCACAAGATTGAGTTAGGATCTACAGGGATGGTTTGGAATCATCAGAATTACGAAATCATATATTGGGTTGCTTCTGTCCACAGTGTTCCAGAAAGGGGAAGTTCAGTTCACGGATCCCTTCAAAGTAATGCTTCATGTGAAACCTCCAGACTGCTTCACCACACACTTCTGAATAGTTTCTAGAATGAGTTGGCTCTCAGTCGTGATCGTACGATGGCCTCGTCGGTGCAGTATCTGTCATGTTTCTAGACACTGTCAGAGCCGTTCATCTTGCTGAACATGTGCTCTATTATGCAGGATCACGTGAGAGCCGAGCCTCATCGTGTTTGGATTATGACTCCATCGGTGAGGTATTGATGACAAACTATGTAATAATAGACGCCTCACTTGGCTTGGGTGACCATGCTGCAATAGCCTCTGATTACATATGTAGTACCGGGCTTAACTTTGAACACTGGAGTATTTGGACAGTATATCGCTGAGTTTCGGCTGCGCTGCATCTGTTTTCACGGTTTCTCTACTTGGGTAACATTTTTCCTATCTCACTAGGATAGGTCAGGACAATCCTGAGCCACTACATACACCGATAAGATTCACTTTTCGCTCTGACATCAGACACAGACAATGTACGTTCCTAGCACTGGAATCGGATATTCAGTATTATCACGCATGGTTGATTATCGTCACAGGCTCCCCACTATTAATGTCGATACGAACGGGTTCTCCCTCGAATTTCGGTTGTACGGGGTAGGATAGAGGTGAACAGTTGTATAATTCCAAACGGTGTTAAACACGGGTCGTCTTTAAAAGCACCGTCGACGGATTTTACTTGTCAGACTGGCGATTGAGACTTCGACGATCGGCAGGCTCTTGTGGGACACAATTGAGTTAGACGTGCGATTTTTCCAGACAAGTGGCGTACTGTCTGCGTATAGCAGCATGTCTGCGTTCAATCGCTCGTATCGGGTGGCACCAGCGTGTGCGTAACGAGGAGGTTAGGAAGCGGGTGTTTGGTAGTGATTGTCAGACGAGTTCTCTTGTCCAATCGCTACGTTTGCACAGGCTTAGATGGTTAGGTCATGTATTAAGAATGCCAGTTAGTCGTCTTCCACACCGAGCACTATTCGCTGACACTGCGATCGACTGGTGTAAGGTGCGAGGTGGACAGACAATGACCTGGCGTAGGGAAATGAAGTTGTTCACCAAGGGGTTGGCCGCCGTGGGTCGTGTTCGTCTCCCGGGCTGGGGTCCTCGCGACTCACAGAGTCGGTGGTTGGAGACACTAGGTGAGATGGCGGCTAATCGAGCTCAGTGGCGTGAATGTTGTCGTTGTTTGGCCGAGCTGTCTGTGAAGTGAGTGCATTTAATGACGCGGTGCAGTGAAAGCCGTAAGGAAGCTGTATCGCTGATGACGCCTTACTCTCACTTGCAGCTCGGTTGTGTTGTTTGCAAGGTGTAGGCACCTTGATGCTGAACGTTTGAATAGGGACGTAGTCATTTTCAGTAGTTAGGTCCCTTCCCGTCCCCTTCTTTTTCGTTCTCTCTTTCTATATAGGGTTTGCTGTTTCTTCATGGTTGTGTGGCAGTTAAGCATTAGTGTTAACCACTGATGTATTGCTGTCTATGATGATGATGATGATGATGATGATGATGATGATGATGATGATGATGATAGCAGTATTCGCTGACCGAACAGTGCTGGACACCGTATTGATAGCACACATGATTTGTCTGGGGGTTTCGGTGACCCATCACCTGAGTAGCATCCGTATTCGTTTGCTTTGAAAACGTACTATTGTTGTACAATCGTGCAAACGTACTACTGTCGGATAATCGCGCAAACTTTCTCCCAGATTGGGGTAAATTCATCTTTTGGCAGTAATATCTCACGCACTCGATCGCCCTGGATACACTGTAGAGCAATTTCTTCCTCAAATTTGGTGGGATGAATCTATTAATAGCAATGATGCATAGCTTGTTTAATGTGAGGCAAAATAATCATTCACATTTTCACCTGGAGCTTGATTTAATGTCGTGAAGCAGTATCTTGCCGTGTGTAAGTACACTGAGATGCTCCACACAATTCACTCGGAGCGTTCAACGACTCAGCTGTTCTCGATACTGTCAATGCGTTGTTTGTCAAACGCCGCTGGCCATCATTGCAGGTAAACCGTGGCAGTAATTTGATGTTATAGATCTCCAAACGAAGGTCATTTTGTTACAATACATTTAGTAATAATCCCGAAATATCTGTTTCCAACGGTTTTGGGGGTGATAATGACGGCATTTTACGTGACGTGCACCGAAGCCGTGCAATTAAGTGTAGCATCACAGTCATTTTTCCACGTCGCCAAATAAAAGGACTTAGCGATCCACGACATGATACCGTAGCAGCAGACACTAACGTTCGTAGCCGCAGCAAAGACAACAAGTGTTAACATATCACGGCCGGATGGAGCTTCTCGACGCTCCACTGCGTACTAGTGACCACGCAGTTACTCGTTTCAGGCGTGATGTGATTGATCGGTATACTAAACCGACTCGTCGAAATATTCGCTACTCCCGAATAACATTGCGGCTATATCACTGACAGGCTAAACGGAGTGATCATGAAAGCTGTACTTTTCTTTCCCCCCGAATAAAGCAAACGTAAGGGCCAACTGGAACCTTTCACGAAACGCCTCATACAAGAGAGGAAAGCTCCGTGGAATGGCTTTCTGTTATCTGGTGCCGAGGATGCACACGGTACCTACAAAAACTCCCGAAATCGGTGCGTAAAGACGACAAGAGCAAACCGTCACGATCGTCAGCTCACTCTCGCAGAAGTTATTGTTAGCTGTCCAAAGCGGTTCAATAGATACGTTGCACGCGTTACGAGATTTCGATCAGCTGTATCATCGCTAATGCGTCCGTCTGGTTTATAAGCTAGCAATCAGGGAATTGCTGAGATACCCCGCTCCCAATGCGTAACTACCTTTGGTGACCAGACAGTGTGGGACAACCAGCAAACCTGAGTCACATCACCGCAGTCGAAATCCCTCCCCGATTTCTCTGAGCTAATGTCGGGGCTAACTTTCTCAGGCTTCAGCCTGATAAGTCACCAGACCTCGGTAGTCTACTGTCTATCTTGTTTCGGGAATGTGCTGTGGTACTAGCGGATCCATTTCCTTCGCTGTTTCGATACTCATATCTCAGCTACCCTCTCCAATCATTGGAAGTACGGTGTTATATCGCCCATCTACAAAAACGTCGAGAGAACCGATGGAGACAACTGTCACCCAGTTGCGCTGCTTCCATATATCTCCAGGATAATGTTGAATAATTCGAATATGGCCACAGCCGTTTTACTCATCATATATATATATAACGTTTGTAAATGAACCTAACTAGCTGATACTACCCGAGTAGCTGTTGCCGTCAACAACTTAAAGGGGCCTGAATGCAGCAACAAAGAGGAGATCATGGCCAAATCACGTTGGAAACCATCCTGTAAACTTTCTGTGGATCAGCCGTATCATTCAACCTTTTTGGAAATTGTTTGCACGTTATTTGCGAAAGAATCAAGTATGCAAGCGTAGCCTCAACAAGTAGCTGCCGAATTATTTGATGCTGAGTGAATCATCGAAGCCAAAGTGGCTACCAAAATTTTAACGGACTTAAGGAAAAAGCAAAGGATCGGATAGGCTAAAAATGTCGACGCCTCAATCTGCCTCGGAACTATTATGCCGAAACCATGCATATCCTATTCGAGTATCAGCTAACGTCTGACGGAAGTGCCGTTTTGTTGAAATTCGATTAGGCAAATGTGTTAGGATTATTATTCATCGCATAGTTTGAACCAGGCTTGTATTGCAGTAGCTTAAGTGACCAAGGATCACGGATGTACCAACAGTCTACCTGTCGAAATTAACAAGTACCGTAACAGCTGATGAGATTCCCAAGTACGCTTAAAGATCCAGTCATAACCACGAGTGAGAAAGGCTCGCGATTCTATTATCATTCCAGGCTCGGAGTAGCACTTCAATGTCCTTTCCTGATCCTCTAAAATTTGTACCATTGTCGCTCTATAGCCGTTGTTGACAACCCCTCCTGACAATGAACTGATTAGAGGCACACAAATATGAATCGGTGTCGAGTGAATGTGCTAGTTCGATATGAACTGTCCTGGTACTGAAACAGTTAAATATGCAACCCAATCGCTTTTCTATCGCACGCCCCCGTTTGACAAGTAGAGGACCAAATTAGTCTACCTCGGTTATTTTAAAGAGATCCACACTCGCCTCGATCCTATCCATCGGCAGTCCCCCAAAACACCTCATGGCGTTGTTTGCAGAAAGAATCCAAAACTTTTCGCGTAAGACCTGAGTGACCGTTTACTTCATGGAAATGTTGGACGATTGAACTGGTCACAGTGTTCCGCTGGTAATATTTTAAAGGTGCTTAGTCACGAGGGGCAGGTCAACATTTTGCACTCTCCCACTTACACGCAATAGACCGTTCAACATGAAGATGTTTAGTTTTCGTAATGGACTAGAAGTGCCCAGTGTTCTTCTTTGATAATTTTTATTGCATGTGATGGGCCTCTCTTGGACGATAAGGTCTTCATACAGTAAATACCTTTCTGAAAACGAACGTTGTTGTACCAGCCGGATAATCCCAGTTGAAGCTTTCTGAAGTTCGTTGATAGAAAGACGACCTGTCTCCTCTATATTACTCTTGGTCTGTAGGTATATCTTCTACATTAGAAGCCATGCAAAGGGGCGCTGCAGTTTGGTCTAGAGATATCCTTCTTTAAACTTAGATACGAAGGTGTTCCATTCGTAGGGACAGTTGGTGATAGTGATACTACAGTTAAGGATGGAGAATTCAGTTGGCAAATTCTTAACTTTCACAACGCTAGGCCAATCGGATTCATCTTCGCATAGGAATATAGGAACATTTAACCGCTGAGTAATCTTCTGATATTCGTCTGCAAAAGTATCGCATGACACTATCTACCGGATCGCGCTTCGTATCGACGCAACACCATTGTTCCGGAAGGGATGTGGTGTGAATGATCATCAGTCTGTTTGCAAAAAAACAGTATAACAGCATCTGATGTGTTGGGAGTGTATCATGAGTAAACAGAGAGTATTACTCTGTAGCCGGCTTCTGAAGCATCACTGAAAACGTGCAAATGAGTGCCTGCCTGTATGTCAACCTCATCGGGTCCGATGCGTCTCGGTATTGATATCCGTTCAAGATGTGGTACTGCACCCAGCCATCGGTTCCACAATTGTAGTACTTCGCCATCTGCGATGTCATCCCATCTCAACTCAAGTTTACACAAGCGTCGTAGGGGATGGTGATAGGTTAGTGTTACATGGGCTATTGTTTGGAAATTTGAGAATCTGAATTCCGCCAATATGATCAAAAATTCGGGTTTCGCGCTTGCTCATGATTGATCCGTCGATCCTAGGCCCTAGGACACTGAAAACCTATAAATACAGCAGCTGTGCACCACTTTTTCGCTTTCGGGCTGAGTAGCAAACAAAGCTCGCTTGAAGGTCGTGCTTCTCTTTCCTTGTTGGGGGATTCTCATCATCATCATAATAGCCATGAGCCTGACCAAAGGTAATGTGGCTCGGGCCGCCGCACACCTCAACAACGGTGTGGAATATCCTAGAAGGAAACGTTACTAAGAAGGTCAACAGATATTAAAGAAGACTAAGCGGAAGAACTAGAAATGGTATGGATACAGGCACGCCATTGACTACGACACATCGCCATCTCGGATAGCGTATCTAGCCAGCGGTTTGAGTGATCACGAGGACCCCAGCCAGGCAGGCGTTGCCTGCCCACTTTGCTCAGTGGAGCAGTCAAGGTCTCCATATTTTGTGACCACG
The DNA here is from genome assembly GCA_008508345.1 of Paragonimus westermani. Taxonomy (NCBI): domain Eukaryota; kingdom Metazoa; phylum Platyhelminthes; class Trematoda; order Plagiorchiida; family Troglotrematidae; genus Paragonimus; species Paragonimus westermani. The sequence goes on from QNGE01002396.1 coordinate 53,537, forward strand.
TTGTTGCTTGACCACCACGCAGTTTTACCCAACTGTTGGTGGTCTCAGTATATAATGCCCGGTACGGTGAACGCTCAGCTGGCATACGGAACACGTGACCCAACCATCGCAAGCTGTGCAGCGTCATTAGTTGACCAATTGATCGCGCATCCTGAGTGTTCCGGAATAAGCGCCGGCGAACTGCCACAGTGCTCACGCGATCAGTCCACTTAATGTGGGCCAATTGACGGAGATAACGATGGTCAAACACATCAAGCCTGTTGATATCTTCATTGCGAACAGGCCACGTTTCCGAACCATACAGCAAAATGGAGCGCACACAGGCGTTATATACCCTTCCTTTCAGTGACAACCGAACGTCTTTGCGACGCCACAGATGACGCAGTTTGGCAAAGGTAACTCGTACCTTTGCTGTCCTCGCTGGTATCTCATCAGCAATATTACGGGCTGACGAGATAGTGCTACCCAAGTATGTGAAACCGTCCACAGTCTCAAGCGGGTTATCTGCAATGAAGAAAGTAGAGGTGAAAATGCCCCAGTCTTGAAGCAGCACTTTGCACTTTGAAGGTGCGAAGCGCATTCCATACAAACCAGCCCGGTCACTCACCTTGTTCAGCATGGTCTGCATGTCTTCGGCAGAGGGGCTAAGTAAGACAATGTCGTCCGCATACTCCAGATCGGTCAATCTAGCGCCAGGAAGAAGCTCAACACCAAGC
>QNGE01002396.1:61549-84824 GCA_008508345.1 Paragonimus westermani
GGACGTAGTCATTTTCAGTAGTTAGGTCCCTTCCCGTCCCCTTCTTTTTCGTTCTCTCTTTCTATATAGGGTTTGCTGTTTCTTCATGGTTGTGTGGCAGTTAAGCATTAGTGTGAACCACTGATGTATTGCTGTCTATGATGATGATGATGACCACATACTTCAATTTTGCAACCACAGCCCTTTTTAGTTGGCAGCTACATGACTGGCTTTCAGGCACAAGCAACATAGCTTGCGTTCTCGTGTTATATTAAGTTTGTCACCAGCAGTTCTCGTCAAGAGCTCGGCACACCTATCGGATAGCGCGAATCACCGAAAACGGAACAGCGGATAGGAAAGGCCAACTGGTTGGTGACGGCTCGACCTCCATTTTGCGCCCAATGTATACCCCCCTTTTGACTGATGCTGTTGTAACTCGTATTTCAACCTTTCCCACGAGTCTCGGATTTTATGTTGGATGCTGTTTCACTATACCTTCTACACGCTATATCCGCACGTTCCTCAATAAACGTCACTAAATCAGAAAATAGAGGTTCATGGTTCTGACGACAAATCGTTGCAGCCACTTCAGCCCATATAGAACGGAGATAAAATGGAAGTCTTTCCATAATTCTCGATGGCTCTGCTGGCATTCAGATCGGAGCAGTATTTCAGCCGTGTGAGTAGGGTGTCACAAACGCGCGTTTGCTAAGCCAAGTAAATTAAGGCTGTCGAATCCCTAGGAGACAGACGTGACCCATTCAAAAGCTCATATATGAAGGACCTGGCGATCATGTAGTTTTGACCGAAACGTTTGGGAAGGATGTCTCTGACCAGAGCGTAACCTTCATCTGCAGCCAACAGTGCAGTGTTAAATAGCGGTTGTGGCCAGACTGTCGCAGGACCGAATTAAATAAGTTAATTGCGCTTGATTGTCAGTCGTCTTGCCCTCGATGGCGATCTGAAATTCTCTTATTTATCACCAGTATGATTTCGGGTTGTCGTCAAATCGTTAGAGTTCTCGCTTAGGCAAACCCAAATGCTGCTTCACAGTACTGGTCACTACTTCGCTTCGGAAGTATGCTTTGGTGTCGCTTTAACTTGTTGGACTTCGCCAGAAGTTTGTTTTTTCTTCCTCTTGAACTGGCACACATTGTGACGTGGACTGCCTTGTTCATCATCATCATCATCATCTGGACCAACAACCTTATTACATTTGAGAGCGAGGTGCGCTTGCGGACCTCAATCTCAATGAGTGGTTCTAACTCTACAGACCAGGGTGATACATTACAAGTTTTTGGTGACAGCACAGTAGAAGCAAAAGGCCAGCCAAATTGACCCTCAAAGTGTTACGCTCACCGTTCTAACCTTCTGGATTTATTACAGACGAATGTACTGTATGTCTCGCTGATAGCTCCACGGACAGACAGTCGCCCGGGACCAGTGGCACAAATAAGCTTGAAGAATTTGCTGGTGTTCTCTGAAACAAAAGCGGCTTGCATTTCCTCAATTTTTTTCACTAACCAAGCCTTGCGATCAGCCTTTAGACTACGTTTCAGTTTCCTACTGATATCTCTTCGAGATTTGTGTGAACTACCAGGAACAGTGTTCCCTCTGGCTCCTAAAAACTCCAGAGATTTCTCTGAGAACCAGTGTGTGTTCAACCCACAACCTGTCGTACCGCATGCTACTGCACCTGCTTCACGAATATCCTGTGAGATCTGAGTCCAGCAGAGTAAGAACTGCTAAGCCTGCTTTCCAGGGTAGTTTGGTACCTATGCTTTACCGACGGTAAAGCCAGTTTCCCAACAGCCAATCGTTGCTGTCGAGGAGTTCGTTGCCCAGCAAAAGTAAGAACAAATTGCAACGTACCAACGCATGATTTGAATCCAAGTATATGCTCCACCAAGAATGACAGTCTTGAATGAAACCCCGCCACCTATAACTAACAGCCATATGGTTTATCTGAGACCGGGCCTGGTTCGGTTATCTCCTGCCGCTGCCATATCCTAAATGTTCCGGCAAATCAGGGGAATTAACATCTGCTACATCGGGACTTTTCATCTTGAGTAATTTCGTTGGTGACCGCTGGGCTTACAAATCGATACGACAAGTGTTCTACCGGAATTTATGCACCTAAATTCTACCGAAAAAAAAACTGTTTTGGTCAACTCGTGATGATAGTGTAATGAATATTGTCGATCAACTGCAATAATGAATGGGAACAAGCGTAAATTCAAGGTAGTTAATCCGAGGAAACTAGTCCAGGTTGTTGTAGTCAGCTCAGATAATCAAGTGAGCTACAATTGATAAGCAGACGTTGGTCAAATGGGGAGAAGGCGGAACAAATAAACATGTCAACGAAAGTTACAAAACGTTCGGACATTTCATAAGTGAACTTACGAAACGTTTGAAGGCTGGTACCCCTCAACCCCTGGAGGCATTCGGGGAAAAAATCAGCAACAGACTCATCGATTGACCAATACATCGGTTTTACGACCAACTAAGGATATTCTCGGACCACGTATTGCTAAGACCCATCATCACACCCACAACGGCCCTGAGCTACCAACTAGTGAGATTCTTGTCTTTTTATACTCTGATTGTGTCCGCCTCACGATAATCATAAAAGGAACAGTTCGGTTGCTTTCTCTACACAGATTAAAGGCCTGGAGTCGAAAGGAGAAGACTCGTTTCTTTCGATGCTGCCCCGCTGTTTTTCGCTCAGAAGAATTGATTCAGCTTGTGAAACTGCGCAGAGACGTACCTGTAGACGTACCTGCCTATCTTCTGAAAGGTAGCATACTTATATAAACACTTATATCAGGACTCACACTTTGAGTCTGAAGCGCTTCAGAAATTTAAACTTAATCTATGAATTCGACACGTGGTATGTTTTTTTATACTTCGGATTCAGCCTGACTCGTTTCGTTATTGTCAATATCACAGCAAGTGGAATAGAAGGAAACAATTCACACCTAGCGTTCCTAGGTATGCTGCTCTCAAGAAGTGATGATAAGATCGAATATGTTGTTTACTGTTAGTGAATAGCACCTGACTTCTTTCTCAACTTCGACGGAAGTCATCAAGCCTGTCACTTTGAAAGCTGCGTGTGAACGCTGTTCCGACGAGCGGACACACGCTGTGGTTTTTTAATGGCATGTATTAGAATTTGGCATTTAGCATAACAATTCTGTGTATTCAGGGCACATCCGAAGCAGCACATGAAGCTTTCCAACCACTGGGTATCCGTGTGTCACACGAATGAAACACAACATTGCACTCAACTTCAGTGAACGCCGAGCCGATCTTATAGCACAGCTTCGACACTGTTATACAGACACAGGTCACGAGGTCAACATGGATCACACGAAGGTGAGTGTGCAGACGAAAATAAAGAAGAAATGACTTGTAGTAATGGCTTTCCATCAATGGAATCCGTTTGACCAACACGTGGACATGAGTGGTTGCTATGTAAGCATCGTCGAGGCCGAAACGAAAATGGGTGAAGACGGACCGACAGGCGGATGCAGTGAACTGTAGAGCGATCTCATTTGGGCATCCACTTGTTTGTTCGAAAACATATCCTAGTTTGGATTTGAAACGTTACATCATCGTCGTCATCATCAGAGACAGCAATACCTTAGTGTTCTATGATGATGATGTAACATTTCAAACCCAAACTAGGATATGTTTTTGAACAAATAGGTGTATCATCATCATCGTCAGAGACAGCAATACATCAGTGGTTCACGTTGATGCTTAACTGCCACACAACCACGAGGAAGAAAAAGGCGAGCCTTGTACAGGAAGAGAAAAAAAGGGGACGGGGACCTAACTATTGACAAAATGTAGCTGAGTCTATATACAAACATTCAACATCAAGGTCTCTACACCTTGCAAACAAATAACTGAGCTGTAAATGAAAGTTAGGCGTCATCAGCAAGACAACCTACTTACGACTTTCGCTGCCTCACGTCATTCAATGCACTCACTTTACAGACAGCTTGGCCAAACTACGACAACACTCATGCCACTGAGTTCGATTAGCCGCCATCTCTCCTGAATTCTCCAGCCGCCGACTCTGGGAGTTGCGAGGGCCCCAACCCAGGAGACAAACCCGACCTACATTGGCATACCCCTTCGTGAACGAATTCATTTCTCTACCCCAGGTCATCATCTGTCCACCTTGCGCCAGTCGGCCGCAGCAACGGCAAAGCGTGTTCGATGTGGCAGACGACTACTTGGTATCCCTAATACATGGCCTAACCATCTAAGTCTGTGCAAGTGTAAGGAGTGAACAGAAGAATTCGTTCGGCATCAGTGTCAAACATTCGGTTCCTAACCTCTTCGCTACTTAGTTGTTGATGCTACCCCATACGAGCAATTGAACGCAGACATCGGTGGTCAAATACCTGAAGGCGGTTCACGACTTCTATCCTGAGCGGCCAAGTTTCGCTGCCGTAATGTAATACAACCACCACTGTTGTCTTATATACGTGATCTTTATGCCTCAAAGAGATACATCACCTTTCCAACTCCATAAGTGCCCCAGTGTTGGGATAATGCTACAACTAATCCCAATAATGTTGTTTCTTTTTCTTCATCACTGCATGAGCCTCTACTACTGCATGAGCCTCCACCACTGTATGAACCTCCGCACTGTTTGAGCCTCCGCTTGAAAAATATAAATACGGTGGGGTTTTTCAGTGTATTTTGAACACGTTTGGTTGAGATCAAATATACTCTTAGCTGAAGGTTCCCTGTCTTCCTGTCTTCTTCATTTGCGGTAGTTCGTGCGTCGTCGTATAGTCCGTGATAACGCAGATCGTTAGTGCAACCGTCGTAGCTAGGCCGGGTTATCGTGAACGCTAAGCGTTAGTGATTTTGCATCAATTGTCAACCCACGCGGTTCACAACACCCAGATTACTGAATATCACCCTAGCCTCAGAGATACGTGCTTCTGTTTCATTTCCCACACCTCCACCGTCGTTGATTCAGCTGTCCAAGTACACAAACCGGTCAAAAACATCCACGACTTCGTTTTCTAACATTAAATCTGCGTAATCACATCAGCTTTGCAGAATCACTTTGCATTTTGATGCTTCAAAGGACATTGCGAAGTATTCAGCAAAACGCGCTGATTGGGAGTGCTCTACACTTCACTGCATCCGCCTGTCGGTCCGTCTTCACTCATTTTCGTTTCAGCTTCGACGATGCTTACATAGCAGCCACTCATGTCCACATGTTGGTCAAACGGATTCCATTGATGGAAAGCCATTACTACAAGTCATTTCTTCTTTATTTTCGTCTGCACACTCACCTTCGTGTGATCCATGTTGACCTCGTGACCTGTGTCTGTATAACAGTGTCGAAGCTGTGATCGAACGACGAAAGATGAACGCTACAATAACCGCTTTGCTACTTAGTGTTTATTCTCTCTTCATTATTTTCATATGTATATCACAAATTTTAGTCACTACACGTAACGGCACTTGTAGCCTTCCAGGTTCGTATTCAGAATAACATTTAACATGTTCTTCATGTACCACAAGGTTTGTTATACGGGAGATGGCTATGGGTTGACGTTTTTATAAACTGCTTCTTCCACCATATTTTTTACTGTTTCTTTCATTTCTGCCACGACCGTATCACTATTGGTGACCGACATCTAGGTTCCCTTTACCGTCCGATTGATGACCTGACTACTTTCTGGCTATTCAAACTAGTATCTCTCTCCTATTGGGGCAAACGTTTCGACGTCAGTTTCTCGTGCTGCTCATCTTGGTTTCCGCCTTTCTCAGCCTTTGGAAACGGTATAACCGCAAATATGGTTGCGAACTTTTCACGTTCTGTGCTTATGTTGTTTTCTTTTTGTTTTTATTTGGTGACCGTCGGGTTTGTAGCTATAAATCTGAGTTTATAAGTGCTTCTGAAAAGCTCTTTAGAGTGAACGTGAATCTCCACATTCTGACTCCTTTGCTCCCTACTACCTTTTGGGTTTTACTGTCGGTTGTTACCTGCCTGTCCGACCAACTGTTTTTTTAGACTTCATCGTCTTTGTTGTTTACTCTTCCCTGTTCCTCCTTTCATTTTTTCGACAGTCGACTCACCTGCGAGTTTTGTCACAGACCGAAATGTGTATTCATCAGTAATAATGGTACAGTTACGCCAATTCACATCTCCGTTAACCTGCTCTCATCAACTATTTGCGCACCATGGTTGGCGTACGTTATTTTTCTCGCTCCTGTTTTTAGCCTGAAATAACTTGAATTTGTGTAAGGTCAGTTAAATGAGTGTTTGGCGGCGTCTGCAGAGGTTTGGAAAAAAGGCAGCCAAGTTTCAGTTCACGATCTCATTGCAAGAACTGTGTGTTGAATGCAATCCACAATATAAACCTGGATCACTCGTGATTATCTGGTCTCGACGTAGTCGACGGTATGCATCCAAAGTGAGTCTATCGGTTGTGTGATTCTGTTTCTCTTGTGTCGCCACTTAAGGAGCTCACGCCGAAATTGGTCGTTCTGGTCGTCCGGTGACTTTAGTTTGCAACTATTTATTTAACGTGGTTGTAGTGTACACAATCTCTGCAGCCTGCTAGTTATTCTGTCTCTCTGCTGAGCGGCTGAAAGACCATATGGAGACAGTCAGTATTCTCTTCATCGCAATTGTTTCTGCTCAGTTATGTAATAATTTGCTTCCGGTTTTTCTCGTAAGTGTTACGCTTCTAGCAATTTTTTAGTTGTTTTCTTCTATGCGTACAACAAGCCTAAACTCCAGGTGTTAATTTCGTCAATTTTGAAATCCCATAGGTAATTCTCGGGCTGTCGCGTGAAACAAGCGTGTTGCATCGAGGCAATTTATGTGAATTAGTTTGTGTTTGAGTCGACTCACATCGGACAAAATCAAACCCAGAATATCGCATCAACATTTGATCTTTCATGGAAATGTTGATGTTCACGTACTTAACTCGACAAGGACCATATAACCTGACAGACGTGCCACGTATGTGATTAAAAACAACGAGAAACGGTCTAGATTAAAGAAGGAAGATGTGGAACGAAAATACATTGCACGGCTGCATACGGAAATTTACAACGCAGCAGCTGTTCACTTCTAGTTTTTGCCATATCAGACAGCATCTTTAACCAAAAGTGTTAATTGTCCCTCGCACCCCGATTGGGAGACTACGAATACCCTACTGAAGTAAGGCTCGATCTTGATGTCCTGAACCTAACTCATAAACTGACCACCAGATTACCGCTTCTGGCTCAGCCTACCATTCATAACCAAAGCGTAAGGTGATAAGCGGTACGTTGGTTTTCATAATATTCAACTAGGCCAACAATGCTTTTGAGGCGAGATCATTATGTTCACAGATCGACAGAGTATGTCCGTCTAGAATTCATGTCGACGCACCTTATCGTTACTTTTTTCCACTTCAGTACATCTGGAGTTAAGGTGTTGTAGCAACTTTCACTTAACATCTGTTTCCTGTCTCCTCGGTCCAGCCAATTGAATGCAAACAATCGGAAGAAAATTTAAATGTTTACAACCACATTTGGGCCATGCCGGAGAACATGGAATTCACCACAACACTGTATCGAAGCGAAAAAGCACTACAGTTCGAGGAGAAGGAGTGGATTTGCCAAGTTGAGGACGTACGTTCACAACCATCGGGTTTTCTCTTCCGCCTTCTATCAGACTATATCAAATGCTTTTTTCATATGCTTCTTCCAGTTTGAAAAGTGTTTCGGTGTCTTTTTACTTTTAGCTCGGTAGCGGCATCTCCGTCCGTCTCTCCGGACCTTCTGTGCGACGTCGCGTGTTGGCTGCCCGACAAATCGAATTGTCCGAATTCGCTTCGGCCTTACCGACACAGACCAGCTTGAAGATACATATGCGACTGGCATCGAAGAAGTTGATCTCAGCCAGCCTGCTAATCACCTTACACTCTGTGATAGTCAAAGAGGGAGATGCCTCGTGAGTTTTTTTTCTCCGCTTTTCTGATGTAATTGGCTTGCATCTGTCACCGTCTATTTTATTAGGAGTGTGTCGGTTTTTTTTTGTCAAACAGGCCAAAACGAATGTAGTTGCGTCTGCACATCAAACTAACCTAGTGTAAATTTAAAGGAGATCTGTTCGAGGATTATACAGACTGTTTATTCGCTCATCACTGAACATGGTCGATCTTGAAGACAACTGCGATCGAACTTTTCAGTTACGTTCTCATTGTGAGTACGCGTGAGACAGTTTGAATGAGGGACGCAGAAATCAAATTTAGTCCTTACTAGATGAGTTCATCAGTGGTGTAATCGATGCAGCTTCTCAACCGGAGAGTGTCGTTATGCTCCCAAGTCTTCTACAAAGTACGGATGGCTCGGACGGAGCCGGCTTCGGGTTAGCCAATTCCATCATGGTAACCTTAAACCTGACTCGAGTACCGTATCTGCCGAGTAGACCGGGTTTGGAGATCAGCCCAATCGATTGACACCGCCCGCGGTATTGAGACAAAATCCACAAGCACCAAACATTCGGTCAGCGATGTATTTTAATGGTAATTTAGTTGTACGATAACTGAAACACCCTCGTGCCGTCACCCTTACGTGTGTGACCCGAAAGAGACCAACACTAATGTATTAGGTGGGGTAATCGAGGGAGCGTTTTTGACCCGGTCTGCAAAGTCTCTAAGTGTTACTCGGTTTGTCTGGATTCGCGGTCATCCATGTTAAGGCTTTATGCAGACGGAACTAGAGATACTTCAGTGGTATCGACGCTCGCTGCCTATCCCACGGTTACAAGTTCGAACTCGATCGCCTAACTACGTTTTTCTAAGTTTGAACTGTCTACCAACCCTCCCTCCTGTGTGTGACCCAGTGTGCTACACAATAGTGGGCGCGTTCTTATGTAACAGCTGAAAAATTAACTGTTCAATCCGCTTTGGTTTTCTGGTGCTTGCAAGCCATGGCGCAATCCATTTAGTTGACCAAATGCCTTATTACCGTATGTATGTATTTATTATAATGCATACGTGTGTATAGGGCAAAACAAACCAGGTGCTAATCAGGAAATCCACACTGACATTAACACCAGTTTGCCTCTCTGTGTGTATCTGCACTCGTTTTTTTTAAAACTCTCCGCCAACAAACATTCTGGACTGGTCATGTGATGAATCGATAAATCTCGCACGTCAGTTTCTAAAATATCACCGCAGTTGTTAACTGCGTGTTCCTGTTGCGGGCCGCCTGTACGTTACTCAGTTAATGTACACATTCCGTTAAATGTGATGAGCCAGTGAATGCTGCATGGAACCTACCTCAAATCTACCACCTCACTGTTTGGATTGTACTCAGCCATTTACACGTCGTTTAAAAGTCTGGTTAATTTGATCCTGATCGTCTGAACGCAGACTTCTAGGGGTGTGGTGCATTAGTCCTCCCTGCCCTCTTCACACGAAGAAGTATCTGATGAAAAGTATTACATAATTTCTTTGTGTACATATATTTACACCATATTTACACTAGTAGTGCATTAGTATGAATTGTCAGTGTATTACTGCTGACGATGACTATCCGCACGATTTTTTAACCATCCAGAGACGAGGACATGATATCCGTTGCCTCACTGATGTCTCTCAGCCGTGCCGGTAGTTTCAGTGTGGGTAGCGGTCTGACCATAAACGATGTGGGTGGAATCGGGAGTGCCTCTCCTGGTCTTCCTCGGTTTTCCAGTGCTCGATATCCTGTGGGGTACGCGAGCAAGTTGTCCCCTCCTCGTGATACTTATCACAACGACATATCTGTATATACGGCCAAACTTCAAGCACTCGGAACCGTCCCAGACGAACAGGAATCCGTGGATCATGCAGATGCAACTGTTGCTGATAGTGCCATTCCGAAGCTTACTAGTGAAGCCAATGGGGGTACGTACGTCTGTTTAATTTGTTATTTCTATCGACAACGTAGAAGTGCCCCTCTACATCATCTGTCTGTAGGGCCTGTTTGTTTTCGGCATTTAAATTACGATAATTATGGTTCAGTAGGTGGCTATGCAACGTAGTTGAGTCACCCCAGGTTCACACAAACCTTTCAGTTCGCTATTCGTTTGGTATTTATTATTTACGGGTTGTCAGATTGACTTCAACTCTACACTCAGGATTGCAGTCCATCATGTTAATTCTCGCTTTTGGCGTTTCATCAAGCCGGTTGTGACTAGCCGTCTCAAACCGATAGTTTACGTTCGGAAACAGTTATAGCATTTTGGGACTTCCATGGACTAAATCGTTTTTTTTCTTCAAACATCTCATTTGGTTGATAACTTTCCGTATCTCCTCCACACCACTAGTTTTAGATTCAAGGTTTTCATTGTTTGGCATGGAAGAAACATTATAAAATGTTGAGATTTAACAATGTCCGCCTTCTCGCTACCATGTTCAGTTGTTTAAATGGAAATCAAGTGTTTCAAACTTTATTTTGTGCTTATTGTTTCCACTCATTGGACCCGGTAAAAGTGTGATGGCGTCCGTTGTACTCAGTTAAATACAGCAGTTTGACTGACCTCAGGTCCCTTATCGTCGCAGTGCGCACTGTTGCATTACTGTTCTCTTCTTTCACAATTTTGTTAACCGCAGAAAGATTGAAATGCCTCAGTGGCAATAACGCCGGTCAACCTAATCACACGGCTTGGGGTTCGAACCGCTGTTGTGTCGGCTGCTCTAGTTTCATAGGTTTGGGCAGTTCGGCCGTGTTTCCTGATCCCACGTATGATCTAGGATGTTTCCTGACAACTGTTAGATCGCCATACGAACGAGAAAGTCAGCGTGAAGCATGACAAGTTTTACCTTAGCATTCTAACCCAGGTGCACCGATACAACGGGGATTTGAAAACAACGACTAGTGCAACAGCAGTGACCTTGATTGGGCGAACTTTCGACTGGAGAGTACGAATTAGTGAACATGTGCAAGTGCACGCTGTACGAACACAAGACGAGTGTGAATAAAGATAGAAGAAAATCGATGAAATGTCAACATGTCAGTAGTATGCGCCTTTCGTCGTTCAAAAACGCATAACGTGACTTTCTAGGAAAGATACAATCAACTTACGACACACGTAAATGGATTGGCTTGGACAACCGCATCGATACGAAGTTAACCAGCGATTCGCTGCCGTCAGAGCGAGCAGACTGGTATGTCAGTGTGGTGACCAATCAGGATAGCACGTTGCCTTAGCATCAGATTTTGCTATAACGAGCCTCAGAGTAAAACAAGTTGTTCAAGTGCGTCACGCGTTAAAACAAACGAGCTACAAGTGGAGTGGAAATCCAAGGCGTTGGCACCAATCGTGATTCTTCGTTCCACTGATGCATCTTGTTAATAAAATAACCAATAGAAATCCAAAAAACTGAGACTTACTTTGTGCCACAAATTCGGTTTTTGATTTCGTCCAGGAAAGTAATGACTTTTCAACACTCACAAGGCATGCCGGGACGGCTCTTTGTTTGCCGTTTGGGGCAAAAGTGTATATAATAGGCTGTAGTGAGCGTAGCTCATTTATGTCGACTGGAAACTTGCTTGATATGCATTGTCGCCGGACCGTCGATGCATTCGCAGCATCATTCGCGTTCATTTTCTTGATAGTGGTTTCGAATGAAATTTCCTTTCTGATTTACTGTTTTTCACATCTACAACTTTATAGAGTTATGTGATGTGCAAACGAAGTTTTTTTTTCTGTTACCACGGAACTTCAAATGAGGTGATGGTGAATCGGTGACCAAATCTCGAAAGTGGATTAAAGCGGACAGAGTGGTGTTCAGCGGCCTGATCTACTAATATGCAATCTGATTTGACTTGGTTAATTGAGTCAACTAGTTCGAGCTACCATTTATTCATTGTTTCAGAGTGTTGGCTGAGTTGACGGTGGGTGCCTTCTCTCTCTTCCAAGTTGTCATTCCAGTTACCCTCTTTCATTTTACCTTATTTTCAACAAGGTTGTCTCTGAATGACTTCATAATTTCTCACCTTGGTTCTAGGGGAATTAAGTGTTTGTCAAAGTTCTGTCTCATTTTTCCTCCTATCAGGACTTTTAAGTGATGATATTTTCACATGCATACTGGAATTACTTTGAACCAACTCCTCAGTGAGATAACACTCGGTTAGCCGTTACTTGTTTGTAGTGACATGCGTAAAATTGCCTGCATGAATTCTTGTTGATTCCCATCTCATGTGCTTTATTAGGATCAGTCATAGTGTTTATCTGTTTTCAAAATCGGAATTACGATTGCCAGCTGCTCGTCTGTCACATTCCGCACACTTCTTACGTGACCTGGGTTGGACTAAAAATCACATTCCGGTTGCCGCGTTCAGGGGGCTTGGTTCTGTAAAGTATCTCGGCTGAACCGAAAAAACTCGTCTGTGGCTAGACACATACAGCGCTTTTATCACTTGGCCTTATTTTCATTTCAATCCCGTTTCCTTTCAGTGCCCTTTCTTTACAATGATATTCAGAATCTGAGAGAGTAGTTGTTGTGATGGGTTTTGCCGGTTTTCTGTAGAACTAAAGAAACGTCGGTTTCAGTTTTAATCTCCATATTAAACTGTTTGTGGGTAACTTTTTTAGGGCGCTTGTTTTTTCCCGGTTCGTTCGCCTAAGTCCATCTGCATATCTTTTTGAAGGCTGGCCACTTTGAATAGCAATTTAGATTATCGATCAGCGAACATGGCTGTTTCTGTCGCTAATTCGAGTCCAGTCGAAGTCTGGGTTTTTCATAGTTGGATATCTTCTGAATTTTGAATTACTCCTGTAAACAAGCAGAGCATCGATTGCTGTAGCTTCTCCGGTCGGTACATCTTCCTCCCTTCGATGCATGCACTTCTACGTCTTTTACAAATAAAAGTGCGCAACTATTAAGGTTTGAGGGAAAATTACGAGAGTTTATGCGTCCTGCAGTTCTGAGCTTATAATTGTAAGCAACGTAGAGATATCGTCACCTAAGGTGTTTCCACTTCCACTAGTTTTTGAACGATTCCATACAATTTCCCCGGGGACTTACTGATGATAGAGTCTGAAACTTCGTTCGGTGTCACTCCCAAGCTACTGGACCCTATCATGGGAATGCATCTTCACTCATCTGAATACTCTGACTTGGTATGTTTGCCTTAACTATCTCATTGTTTGACGCCATCGAATCAATCGTGGTTATGAAATGTCGTACCACATGTTTGGTATGAATGTACTCAACAATTTTGACTTGTCATGAACTCAAAAACTACAGTAAGGAGGCTAATTGTATATGGTTCAGCTGAAGTTCTCAGTGAGCAGGATAGATCAGTTGCCGAGCCATATCAGTAATTCTATTTACACGTGCTACCTTGATATTCCATGTCTAGACACAAACGGTGAAAATCCACTTGGTCACTGATACTCCTACGTCCACCCCATATGTTGAGCACAGCTTGATGGATCCGTATTTTTGAAGCATCCTCTTCCAGTCAAACCGCAATAACGGCATCACCTTCGAATAGCGTCACTTTTTGGTTCGCCGATTTAAGGCCCATTTGAGGTCATCAAACTGGACTCGTCTAATTACGTCACTTCAATATAGGCGCTGCGGTGACTGCATAGAAATCAGTCAGATGCATGCAAACCTACCTCCTTAATATCGTCATCAAGTAAACTGGAATACCCTCAAACGTAGGGTAACAGATGTTTCGCTAGAGCAATGTCGCTCACGCAAAGTATGAATGGGTCATCGAACTGACGGCACATGCCCCAGTCACACACAAAGAACAATGAATCATACCGTGAATGAACCAGGTGAGTACGGATGATCTGCTGGACTGGGAAATCAAAGCTTCTGACATGCCCTTCGAGTATATAGCTAACTTCGATTGGAGATGTGACGCGTTGATCTTTGCTTATTGCTGTAACGTGAGGTCAGCTTGCGTGCCCACTGTTGTGTGTGATTGGCTGGATGATTCGCAACAGCTGTATGATTGATAAGTAACATGCCAGCTCAGCGACGCGCACTCAATCATCTATCAACACAGTGATTCTTGACAGGAAGCATGCTTGGGTAAATTGGTAAATGCACATCAGATGCATGTTGAATACGATTTTAAGCAGATGTTGCGTAATAACCAAGATTTGGACTGTTTGGAACGGTCCTTGGATTTGTTATCATTTGTAGTGTATTTCCAGGTGGGTATTCACCGGTAGGCTGTTCTGTTCAGCCATTAGTGGTCCTCAGGAATGTAATCGTCTGTGCTTGCTTATTTGGGTCTGTGAAATTGTTTAATCTAAATCCCACTCGTTTATACCCATGACACAAACGGAGGAGCTTTCAGTTAAAGCCATCGTAGATCGTTTTGTTATGCGCAGCACGTCTTTATATCGAATGGACAAAATGTTTAGAATAAACTGTTATCAGCGTGTTTAATAGAACAGGCTGGGAAAAAATCATTGAAGTTTCAAAGAGGATGAAGCGGCTGCTCTCAATAAGTGGCTGGATATAATTAAGTTATCCTTCACAGAGGGCTAATTTTCACACGAAGTGTTCCGTAGAAAACGTCATTCAGCGTTTGGTCCAGCTGACCTTTCGTAGTCACACTATCAGTTTACTTGTGATCGTGTCCATCGTAATGGAGCGAATTATTCGTAGCATGTAAAAACTCCAGACCTTCAAGGTTGCAAAAAACACTGACACTATAGATGTTAAAGTACGTCAGCAGACTGTAACCCACTTCCGTGTTCTCCACTGTCTGAACTCGCTCTAGTCGACAGCTTGGCTACCAGGACTTTTCCGTCAGGTTGTTGTTACCGATTTTATTGAATCTATTGCGTATGTGTGGTGCTTTCTTATGGATTGAGCTAGTCGGAATGTTCATTTGAACGCGCCGTTGTGACCAGGTGCGAGTGGTACTCGGTTTCTAGTAGTCCGGCCCTCATAGAGTCCTGATAGTCACACGTAAGCAGCCAACATGACCACTTCTAGGCCCAAATGGTTCCTATTGTCTACTCCACGTTTTTTTCCATTCGAATAGGTGACAAAGAAATCGGGCCACAACTTCCGTCTTGCGGTACCCTATCGAGCCGGTCCGATCAGATAGCCACTAAGCTGGAGTGAGTTGCTTTTTTCGTGGTCTTATATACAAATCAATAATGATCACAGTTATACTTTTTCCTGTGCATACGTGTGTCATGCAACACATCAGGAACCAATTTTCCCCCGTTAAAACAAGTAAGCGATATGTTGACTTCATCACCTCGACGCATTTTTTGATGAGCTTGATAGTTTTTACCGCATACGCGCATCTGTTCTGTTTTACTTACTCGATTGGTCGTTCGATCACTGTTAAATTTTCAGATTGGGTGCAAAAACCACGACTTCTGTCAATCACTGATCCCTGATCGATAAGTGTACATTGACATTGGTCGGCTGAGCATGGAAATTGTCTACAGTTAACAGATACACTATTGCTATCCGGTAAACGCGGTAGGCGACTTGCTGATATCGATTACAGCTCAATTCCTCTCTTCGGTTGGCAATTTTGTGTATTTTGTGCGAACTGTTAGCCGATCTGAACTGGTTTGCTGTCGTTCGCACAGCAGTAGGTTTTCATCTTCTGGGCAGCTTGTCACCTATTCCCATCACTGCCGGTTGTGTTAATTGATTCGAATTCCTGTTGATTCTCGTTTTATATGAATTTGAATAACCTAACAATGTCCGCATGACATCAAACCTCATGTGACATTTAAGCTGAAAACAGTGACTCCTCCGCCTTTTGGTAATTAATATACGGGTACTGCGCCAGTTCAACACGACCCGGACATATCATCAATCGGCCTAGCAATGAAGCGTTTATCGCCACCGTCAACGGTAGGATAAAATCACGATGTGGTTAGATAACGACGTGGTCACAGATTTCAAACGCTTTTTTCCCTCCTTTTTCCCAGGGTTAGTGAGTGTCCTTTACCAGGATGCAAACTTCGTTAGTACCCTCCTCGCTGATTGAAGAGCATTATCCGACAGCTACCTACATACACACAACTACCAGCTAGTTAAGTTTATTTTCGCCAGTGTGCTGTTCACATAATTTTGTCTCGGAAGCATTTCGTTATTGTTACGATTAACAGTTACTTTAATCACAGTACCATCAGTTCCACAGTACTTATGTATTTATGAGAATAACAACCTTGTGGTGTACTGACAAAGGCGTTGATTATTTTCCCTCGTAGATTTGGTTGTCTTCGGAAATACGATGAATTTTCTTTTCGCTTAAGTGATTGATAACGCTTACTTCGTCGCTGAGATTGCTGGATTCTCATTTGTTTGATTTTACAACCAGCTTCCCAGGTTTTGGTGGATCGGTAGATGCCCAAACAAGATGTTTTTCACTCAAATGATTCCACTATACTCTTCTTCATTTGCACACAGTCCGAAGGTCTCGTCGACGCGTAGCGGGCAAGACTTGTTGATCTGGTGTCAGGATATCACGCGATCTTATGCCTCTGTACACGTAACCGATCTCACCACCTCTTTCCAATCCGGACTGGCTTTTTGTGCAATTTTACACCACTTTTATCCAGACAAAATGTGAGTCGGTGGTGACTGTTCGTGCATAAAAGCGGGCATTTAGTGTACTTGGTTCCCCCTTCGAACTGACTGAGAACAGTGAAAAGCGTAATTCATCTGATGTTTTTCCCTAGAGTAAAATTGTGTGTATTCTGGTTTCTGTTGTAAATGTGACAGTTTTTAAACATAACATCAGTTTGTCATAGCGAGAGTCGTGGACTCAAACCGATGGACGAGACGGGTCTTATAGGAAGCTAGCAATCGAAAGAGTCAAAACATGGGTGTTGAACTTACGTCGATAGTGACAGTGTTATGGTATATTTTAGGCGCACGCGGAACTGTTGCACCAAACAGTTTCTCTGAAAATGTTCAGATTGTAAATTATATCCTTTGATATGAATGCATTCGGAATCAAAGTTGGTGTAAGAACCTAGAATCTCTTCAGTGGCTGAAGACCGACACTCAGCAGACATATTGCTAACATTTTCATGCAACTCCGGTTTTTCAGTGCAGCCGGAAACACACCTTCCAGTGTATTAACCTCCTGGCCATTAAACATGGTAACCCCTCGCTTTGTTTCCAAATAGCTCGTTCGGACTCTGCAAACATATGGACCATTTCTCATTCCGACGCATCATCAATGTGGTTCGATTTCATTATATATGTTCTGTTAGCCAGTGTAATTTCATAATCTACGTCCTCATTGCTCTTTTATTGAAAGATGATTACTTGCTCATGCGCGGTATGGATGTGCAAAATGTTGCCCCGGAGAACACCACCCGGTGTTCGACTTCTCTGCTGTGTACTCTGTTCAACTGTATTGACTGTGCGAAAGTTCACGTTTTGTATCTGTCTTGTTCAACGTGTTCCGGTAGCCTTACTGCAGTTAACTTGAGCGTTGCTTTACTGTTTGTGCTGTTCCGTTTTCGATCACACCGTGCTTCTAAAAAAAGCCAATTTGGTGCATGCGTTATAGGTATGTGATTTTTGGCAAGCAGTTCATTAGTCCTGGAATGCTGTGTGCACCTTCCGAGCACAAAGACTCCGAGCTCGCTAACGTGCTTTACCAAACTGTTTATGTCAGTGTGCACCCGTTTCTGATCCATTGAGCTGCTTGTGCCACACATTCACCTTGTTTTCTCCCTCACCATTGTCCTCTGGAATCAGGGATTGGGTGATAAACATTTCTGATTGGGTAGGATAGTGTGACTCATCACTATGTTCTTCATCCGGACGTATACATATGCATACTCGGAAGTGGTTCGCTTATGGTGACAGATTTCTGTGCATAAGACTTTTATGTTCAGTTTCAAAGAAGTAGTTGGACAGCAAACAATGCATTATTACCAGTCGAGATTTTTCTGATCGTGTACACTGTAAAGATGACTCCGGATTCAACTGCAGTTTTTAACTGAATGAGGGGATCCATAAACTTACGGAGCATTCTAAAAATTTGTGATCTCAGGATTGCTGTCAACTAACCGCTTATTTCACACACTATTTGGATTAAGACTGTTTCAAGTCGTCATGTACACACCACTTTGATGGACGAAACTCTCGCCACCCGCGAACTGGCCGAGCTGCGTTTTTTTCAAACTTTGCGTCATTGTAGCTCAAACGCCGTCTACACCTTAAGGGAATGTGGCTCAAGCAGAGGAAGAACGTTAACTTCAGAGCGCTTCTCAAGTCTCTTTATGTAAAATTTGGCGTGCAAACAGCAGGACGAAAGATTCTTTCCACATTGCTTGTGAAGCCAACAGCACGTTCACCTCCCTACTAAGAGCCAGCTTTCGGATAGGCTTGTATCGTGGTACATAATCTGTCTATTTGTGCTTTGGACTCCAGAAATGGGGAATTACGCATTCTAAGAAATTTTTTGACACTTGTTCCACGGAATCGTTCGTACGCCGTCATCCGTATATGTGAGTAATCTGCAGCTAGCAAGTGATTTTTATACCTCTTAAGTGTCTTACACAGTTTCTGTATTCATACGAGCTAGTGATAATCGCTAAGACAGTCCGCTCACAATCGACCCAAGATTCGAAAACATAGTAGTTACATTTAGTTGTTCAGGAGCACTTGAAACGAAGACTGATCAGGTTATGTTCATCGGGAGTGACGTTGATGTGTGCAACCATAAGTATCCCAATTGGTTTCTATTTATTCGTTTCAGACCACAGATTAACTAGATGACGATCCGTGATTTCTTATGACAATCGTCCACTCGCATTATTTACGTTCTGCTGGAAAACCGTAGCACCGGATTCACATGCATCGTTTGTTCGTCGTTCAGCAACTTGTTGTCAGGGCTCATTGCTAACAATAATGTGTTTGTAGTCCAAATTCCCGGGTTTTACACTGTAACTGAGTTGGTAGATGCAACAATTGATTTGGTCCTGTTCAATATCTTTTGGTTAGCCATGTTAAAAGACTTCCAGTATTTCAGTAACCATATATTACATACATCCATGTGTTTTGGGAGCTTCTGGAGTCTCAAACTTTGTTGAATTTGTGCGGATGGTAAGTCAAAAAACGTTCGGGATGGGTTACAATGTATCGAGTACAAACATGACCGGGCACAGTAATGAAAGGCCTCGCAGTTCTATCGGTACGTCTGTATTACGTGTGCATTCCATCCAAACATTCGTTCACACGCTTCTCTGTTTTATTTTTCGGGACTCACTTAGTATGTGTGATTAGGATCACAAGCGATGCAGCGGATACTACGTGAGGTAACATATTCACACATGTCCACCGTGTGGTTTTTTTCTATGATGGTCTTCTCCGAACGCGGATGCCTTCAACCATATGTGAAATGTGAACGGAATCTCGCGGAAATTCGAGTCCGGTGTCCGATGACTTCGAAGTTGTTCCTACTGGTGATGGGGAAATTTCCCTGGTCAGGTGTCTTGAGTTATCCGTTCTAAGCATACTGATAACCTGCGATTTCGGTTTTCCGCATGACTCATTGGGTTAATCTTACACATTGCCACACGCGATTGACCTTCTTGAACCATATGCTTCCAGTAGTTATATGTTTTTGAACTCCATCTCTCCCGGATGGTTGCCCTGAGAATCACAAGTTGCATCCGGCATTTAAACGCTCACTGCAATAAACCCTGTTTTTGAATTGGTTGCCCCTATACACTCCTATACATACTGCGTGTAACATTCGTTTGACTCTTTAACATGATCTACGTGACTTGGATAACTGTTCACAGCCCATGGGTACTGGCGCATTTCATTCTCTTCTCAGGGTTTGATCGATGAACTTTGAGTGATTAGGTCTCTTATTGCACCTCGTTTTATACCATTCATCTCAGACGGTAGTCCTGACGTTTGACATAATCGTGGAAGCAACGTTCCCTTATTTTGTTGGTCTCCCGGTGTGATATCTTCGGTTTCTTAGGGTGTTATGTTTCAGATATGGCCTACTCTTGAAAAGAGAACTAGTCGCGTCTTCTCGATGCTGTCTAGCAATCGAGTAACTAACGTGGTTGGACCTTTCTGTCCTAATGGATATCGCTGCTTTGTGACTGCTCATGTCACCGGCATTTAGTACGAATTTTGTGGATTCACATTTTTCCATGAACTTGGGTGAAGCAACGTGTCAGTAATTATCTGCTCACATCAGTGCCTGCTATAAACTATTTACAGGAGCTTCAGAGGTATCTTAACCATAAAACGTCATATGACTGAACCGTGCATATTCTGATTGAATAATACAGCTTCCTAGCGTGCTGATTTCGATGTGACTGCTCGTTTTTCGTCGTTTCCTGTTTACGTGCCTGGTCTGGTTTATGTTTCTGCATAACTGACATTGATAGACTAAATTATTATAAGATTGAAGCTTTCTTCGACTGTCATTATGAATCCAGGCTCCGTGCTGATAACGTCGGCTTCTGGTGGCTCGGAGTACTCTCACATTCTCACACGTGACTGAGGATTTCACATGGAAGGTCTCAGGAAAAAAATCTAAGCCGGAAGTAATCGGCACAGGATCACAGGCTATAGCAGAGTGCCCTGCTGTAATAGTATGGTCATCGACTGGTCAGTCAGAACTCGAGGGCCGTATTTATATTGAGTCGTTCGTACGCTATTCTTTTCAAGGTGATGTCATTTTATTTCTATCTGAAGGTAAATTTGATGACTGAAAGCGTTGTCAACAATATGAGGGCAGTAGTGTTTACGTCCCAGCTACGCTCATTGCGGTATGAGAATGGACATACTTAAGCGAACGTTTGCTTCCATTTATTCACCTTCCGGTCGGTGGTTGGTTCGTTACCCGAAGCTCATACATGGGTTGAACCACGCAGGTCGGGAATCGACTCGGTCACTCCGAAGTCTGAGAGGGCGCTTTTGATAACACAATATTCGGTCGGACAGCCTGATTTCGACAGCGACAGCAGTACGGTGCTCTGGTTCGGGCGGTCTTTGATGAGTTACTGAACACATTAGTGTGGGTTTATAACTAAAATAGACCTAATCATGACTAGATTATAGGTTGAAATGTCAGAACCGAAACTTTACTAAGCGTGTACATTTACATATGTTTGTCTTTTGTTTTGTAACTGTCCTCTTCATCTTTACGCCAACTTTCACTTCGATGGATGTCGTATAATGTTCACGTTTGTCACTCATGGCTTTTGCGTGTTAGATACATAAATTTGTACGGCGTGTTCTAGTGACTTTCCCATTCATTATCGCTTGTGTACCATATGCAGCGACTTCTCAAAACTTTCCACTCAAACTCCCATGGAAAATTGCCGACTGGCCTTTGATGTGGCTGCCAAACTGGGAATTCCTCGTGTCTTGGACCCGGTCGAACTGACTTGTCCTTCGAGGCCTCCGGATTTGCTCAGCATGATGACCTACTTGCATCAGATACGCACGCATTGCACTGGTCTTTCACAGCCGGATGCCAAAGAGTCTCGTCTGCCTGCAGCCTTACACGTTGATCTCACCATGGGCCTGGTTGATGGTAGACGGGCTTCGGACACCGATGCTGTTCCTGTAGATACTACTCAGTCATCCGATCCTCCGGCGTGAGTGGTACCTCGTTGTAAATTTTTCTGTTACTGTATTTATTTCTAAGCCCTGATCATTCCTTGGTTATTGCTTAACGTCTGTAGGCATTGTTTCCATACTCTTTATCCTGAACAATATTACATGGAGATTGTGACAGACCACCGAACAACATGGTTGGCGGTCTCTGTTCATCAACCTGCATGGTATTTATACGGACAGATATTCTTTAGCCGTGCGAGCAGTCCGCCTTATGCAGCTCCTGATCAGTCCGTGAACATCTGCCCTCCACCAATGGTGTCTCGATGTGTGTTTAGCGGTGTATGTTAGAAGCGCTGCATTAACAGTGACTGGGTTCGCATACTTGTCTTGGGGATGGCAGACTATGTGGACCCCCAGCATAATAGCTTCTGTTCACAAGGTTTGTTTGCTAGGACAAGTCTGACGTAAGTCACACCATTGCGCACCGTTTACATGCACCTGATCTTACTAGAAGTAGCAGCCTGATGACTAGTGCATGTTTTGCCTAGGTTCAAGATAGAAGGTATTGTCACCGACACCTTATGATGCTCTTGCATTTTACGTCATAGCTTTCTTCAAACCAGTTTCTCCGTCACTCAGTTGTCATATTATCTATGGTTTACCTCATGTTTTTGACACCTTAACTCCTTCGCATTAACTTCAGTTGCATATAATAGATTACAGCGTTGAACATGTGATTGTGAGCGCTATGATTGGTTACTTCAAATAAGGTTAATCTTAACCGCTTAATGTAGATTCACTAAGGTGGGCTACATTCGTTGGTTGTGCTAGTGCCCAGTGGCACACAGAGTTCTCAGCAGCTGGTTTACCACAAGTTCGACACCTGGCTTCCGTGGCCCCTATGTTATGGCCTAAAGAAGTTTGTCTGTGCCCAACCCACGTGCACCTCGCGACAGACATATTCTCTACTGCACTTTGCTGGACGTCCGTTTTTCATGTCATCATCGTCATAGACAGCAATACATCGGTGGTTCACGCTAATGCTTAACTGCCAAACAACCATGAAGAAGAAGTAAACCCTATATAAGAAGAGAGAAGAACAAAAGAAGGGGGCGGGAAGGGACCTAACTACTGAAAATAACCACGTCTATATTCAAACGTTCAACATCAAGGTTCCTACGCCTTGCAAACAAACAACCGAGCTGCAAGTGAGAGTAAGGCATCATCAGTGAGACAGCTTCCTTACGGCTTTCACTGTCCCGCGTCATTAAATGCACTCACTTCACAGACAACACGGTCAAACAACGACAACATTCACGCCACTGAGCTCGATTAATCGCCATCTCACCCGAAGTCTCCAGCCACCGACTCTGTGAGTCGCGAGAGCCCCAGCCTGGGAGACGAACTCGACCTACAGTGGCCAACCCCTTGGCGAACGACTTCATTTCTCTACGCTAGGTCATTATCTGTCCACCTCGCACCTTCAACCAGTCGGTCGCAGTGTCAGCGAACAGTGCTCGATGTGTTGTTTGTAAGGTGTAGGCACCTTGATGCTGAACGTTTAAATAGGGACGTAGTCATTTTCAGTAGTTAGGTCCCTTCCCGTCCCCTTCTTTTTCGTTCTCTCTTTCTATATAGGGTTTGCTGTTTCTTCATGGTTGTGTGGCAGTTAAGCATTAGTGTGAACCACTGATGTATTGCTGTCTATGATGATGATG
>QNGE01002396.1:87991-116172 GCA_008508345.1 Paragonimus westermani
CCGGTTTCCGTTCACACGTCGTGTGCACTTCTAACCGGTTTACGTGTGTGATCGGCGCCTTCTATCGAGGAGGGTGGGTGTTCCGCTTGCCATTCCTCGTCTGTTTGTCCAATTTCGTTGCGCGATGGCTCGTCCGGCTGCTCGTGCTGTCCGCCATCCACCCAATGTTGGCCTTGCCCGTATTCCAACATCGTGTCGAGATGTTCCTCTAAATGTTGGAAAAACCACGCCTCCGATCTGGCCGTCTGTCGTATTTTGCCTGCCCTGCCTCGCCCGTTGGTCCGATCCAGTCGAGCGATGACTCATCCGGTCGCGCACGTTGTTCTTGATCCGATCGCAGCAGGCTTCTGAACGTACCTCCCCCGCGTTGAGGTATTCGGCCGAGCGTTCGAAAACTCGCACCTCCGACCTGACAATCCACTACAGTATGAGTAACTCTGTTGATGTGTTCACCGCACCGTCCAGTTTAGCCCAGAAGGTCATCGAAGATGTGCAAGCTGTCACACCACGTCAAGGTTGTTGTGAAACGAAGAGTTGGGGCAACAGCATTACTAGGCAAATACAAGGACTTGCAATAGCTGTCCGCAATAGATTCGACTACACTAAGTCTACTGCGTATTGCAAGAAGATCCTCCCCCTTAGTAACAACGAATTTGGTTTCTCCAGCGTGCTAAAGGAACGTTGCCACGGTTAGCCCGCTATAACCACGACCGCGTGAAAGCAGAAGGCGAAACCCGCAAGGACGATGTGTGTATTGATTCAAACAGTGGACAGATAGCTAATATGTACAATGAACACAACAGGTATGAAGAATAGTACGTAACATGAGATCAAAAAGGGTAATAGACTCTACGAGGTCCAGTCTCATCGTGACTGCGCCGACAAGGATAAGGAACAGAATCGGACCAAGAACGGAAACTTGAGGCATACCACTGAAAGTGACATTGCAACTGATGCGTACGCGATAGTATCGACTGATAAGATATAACTCCAGGCATTTCAGGAGGTTACCATGCACTAGATAATGTCACCACTATCGAGCTTGTCGAACAAAGCCGGGTGGTTCATCCGATCGAACGCTTTAGCGAAATCAAACTAAACGAAATCAACGACAATACCCTCGCCAGCTGATTCCGTCCACTGATCAGTGGTTAACAACAGACTCACCGTACAAGAACAACTGAAACCATGCTGCACACCAGTACACCAGTACATACAAGCACCTCTAACGCTTTTGATAAGTAGGATAACATTGCATTTGGATGGTGATCAGCAGAATGATTGCGTCTACCACTCTGGAACGTAGGAGTAATGTTAGCAAGCTTGCAACTGTCAGGTATCAAACCACTCGCGATGAACTGCATAGATAACGGACGATTTGGGTGGGATACAGTCGGGGCGAGGAGAGCTATCCTAAAGGCCTAGAATCTTATCAAGAATCGCTGTAGGCGAAGTGCAGTGCTGATATCGGCGGTTCGGATGTGACAAATTGAATGGGTCTGACCGAAAACGCTAACGTGATTCTTCTAAAAATATCACATCTTTTGCATCAGAGCTAGCAATGTAATACTCAACAGCTGTGGTACTCCAGACTTTGGTTTCCGAGTTGTGGAAGCCTATCAGAGCAGACCTTCGGGGCCATTGAGAAGCGTGCAGTTAGCCGTTGCCGACGATACAAAAGATCCTCCCGGATAAGCGCGTAGCGGCTACTGATCGTGTGGCTTTTTTGAGGACCGTGTCTCCCACTCGTCCGTCTCATGTGCATTCTTCTGCGTACGCCTGTCACAAAAGGTCTGGTACGAGCTAAGCACCACTTTCTTCGATCGTGCAACTGACGGCGCACAGCGAATGCTTGCCTTTTCCCTAACTCATCTATTATTCGATCCTTCAAAGTCGTTTCGCTTGAACCCTTTCGAGGGTTGTTCAACGTAATCGAGGCTTCCACAAACTTTTCGCTTGGTGCACTTTTGTACTGGATCTGAACACCATCAAAATGTTTAAGTATGAATGCGGAGCCGAAATGTGATGAAAACAAAAGGAAATGACTCACAACAGTTCATGAAGGTGCGTTGGTTTAGAAATTCCACTACACTGAACGAGGTATCCAATGGATACGATCCGTAGTGTTGCTCCCAAGAAATTTTTGCTGAAATAGATGGCTGGTTCCGTTGGTATTTAACTCTCCCGAAACCTGTACTTGAGCGACACGGAACGCAGAGAAAACGCACGGCTCATGACCTCGGAGGTAAATTTTCAATTATCGATTATCGAGTCAATCGACTAAATTGGTTTAAACATGGAGTGTACAAGTGAGTTAGATAAGGGCGAAAAGGACGGACAATAAAAATTATAAAGTACAAAATGCTGTACAGAACGCTACAGAACTCCCCCCCTAGAACGTTGATTAAAGTATGAAACGCTCGTAGAGAAAATGAATGACATTAGTCTGTATAATCCGCAAAACGGACGGGAAGTTTGCGTGTTCGTCCGTAACGTGCTTGTGATGGAGGGGGATGAAAGAACTGTACGTCATCGGCGGGTGTAATGGATTCTGAAACTGTTTGTGGAGCTTGCGTAGTGGGTTTGTTCGAAAGACTTGGACCGATGTAACAGATGTCCGTCGTGACCTGAGAGAGAAAATATAAATGGTGGTTCTATCTCGGGGAATGCCTGCCTGGCGCAGTGCTGAAGGCGTGCGTTAACGGCTTCTGATCAGTAAGGATGGTGAATTGGCGTCCTTATAACACGTGTCGGAAATGCTTAACGGCGAGGTAGGTAGCCAGCAGTTCTCTGCCGAAGGTACTGTACCTCGTTTGGGCAGGCTGTAACTTCCAGGAGAAAAAGGATGATGATCGGACTTCATTGCTAATAGCCTGCTGCAAAACGACGCCGACAGCAGACTGAGATGCGTCGGTCTTTAAAACCAATCGTGCACTTTCGTCAGTATTCAGATAGCCAAGGGATTATTGGAGGAACGCATTTTTTCCGTCCAAAACCGCCTCCTTCCTCGAGAAGACGATCCCATCCAATCATAATAAGCGGAACTGTCGTGAACATTCGAGAGGTGACCTCCACTAGTTTTTTTACCTGTCTGACCTTCATTCCGCTACGCTCATTAGTGGTTTAGTGACCTTAACTGCTTTTTTGATGTCTGTCCTTCCGTTTTCTGATTCGAGAATGTTGGTAGGTCACTATGCATCCCATAAATACCATGCAATTTTTCTCCTTGTCGCACACGTTTCCGGGCCGAACAAAGTTGCTTTTTGCACCCATCTTTTGGTTTGTCTTGGGCGCAATCAACGGGGACCGCCGCGTATTTTCGGGACGAAGATTGCCGTGTTAATTACATCAAGGAGCAGAACCTGATTTCCTATCAATCGTCTTGTTATATCGTGGACGAACCAGTGTACTGAGTCAAGGGTTACAACAGGGATGTGGCGTTTGCCAGGGCCCGCTTGACGGATATGAAAGCAGCGGTGGCCTCTGGGATGAGGACGATTTTTTTGGGTTATTCTGCAGCAAATCAATCAGTGGTTTTAGCATGTCAGAGCAATTGGGGATAAAACGACAATAATAATTGACAGTCCCCAAAAATCGACGGAAGGTAAGTTGCAGGAAGCAGGCCTGGGTACACTTTCTCTTGGATAGGTTACCCGGCAGACAGTGTTCGAGAGCACGGTGTCTGTTTTGCTAGCCTTGTCTCACTCAAGGCTGCTACGTCAATTCCATATCGACGCACTTCCATCGCGGTTAGGGCGGTGCGCCGTTTCGGTCGTTCTGTGGCGCTGCATCGATCCAGCAGTGTGTGCACGTTCCATGTCTCAATCGTAAGCGTCTTGCGTCCCCGGGGCTGTTTCAAGTTGGTCTTCTGGGCACTGAAACCTAATTGGGCATTATCTGCTCGGGAGCTCGTGGTTGGGGGGAAATATGAGGATGAGTGTTTGGCAGTAGCATATTTTTGCCCATCCACCCTGCCATGTTCAGCAGATAGGGCGACCCGGTTTATCCTGTGCGACGGCCGATGCAGTATAGTATTTGGTTTATTTTCTACTATCATTGTTTGTATGGGCTTTGGATACTGCCAGGACGCCCAGACATGTGCAGGAGAACGATTAGAGCCCTCAACCAAAGCCTTTGGCTAAAAAGCTTGTACCGCAAGGCAGCAGCTGTCTCACACACACGCAGACGTGACAACATCAACCACCAAGGAGTGGATCGACAGCCATATCAAAACAAGCCCAGAACTTACTCACAGGAACTGTAACACTGTACACATGATCCTAGCAATCATACACACAGTCCAGGCAAAAACAAGCATCTTGCCCAACACACAGTCACCACGCACAACAAACGCACGCATCTGCGTTTTGTCTGGCTGCTCCCCCTTGGCCAATCTGACGAGGTTGAACCCGCAAGGACCGAAGTCCTAGTCAGCACAGCCCTCCGGATCAAAACAGCACGCAAGCCTGACCACCACGCCATGGTAGCAGAAAAGGTCAATGAATACAACTGTGCTGAAGACCAGTTCAGCGCGTACTTACTGGCCAATTAATAGTCGGTGTGCTATCACGAGGCAACATCTGCAATCGTTAAGTGAACCTAAGTCAAACAACGTGATAAGGGTTCTGGGGTCATCATTCTACACAAAGATGTGTATGTACAGAAGACATTATCAATATTGGATGACCAAACGAAGTTTCGGTGAATAGAGAGAGAGAGAGAGTGGCCAATGTTACCGAAACAGAGGACCGTATAGAACAACATCTTCATATGCCCTTGCACTTGCGGATTATTGACGAAGTAACGTATAAATCAAATACCTTAAGCCGTGCGGATCGTCAAAACCTCAACTTTACGGCCTACCGAAGACACACAATTCTGGGATGCCGCTGGCTGGTCGCTATTCTAACCCCAATGAAACAAAAATTTCAGACACACACTCCATTAAAGATTCCTTTGAGTTGATCAGTGACCTGGACAGAATCAATCTTGCTAACGAACTAATGTGTTCTATAGACGTTCAGTGACTATTCACAAATGTTCCGCTGCATGAAACGATTGACTACATTCGGGAGCTCGTTGAAATGAGTCATTCCGTTGTCGCTTCCTATCGACATATTGAAGGAAACTTCGGTGCTCTGTCAGTTTTCGTTTTTTTTTGCACAGTCCTACTGTCAAGTAGACGGAGTAGCCATGGGAAGTCCACTAGGTCCCATCATAGCAGACCTTTTCATATTACAAGCGTTACGTCTATGACACATTAATTTTCAGTCGATCTAAACATATCATAAATAACCTGGTGCAACGTCCAGATAGTTGTCATCCTAATCTGAAGGCCACTTACGAATTTAAGGTCAACGACGGCATGCCATTTCTAGATAGCCCATCAAGTCATTGAAAATATGGCTCAGTTAGAAGAACCGTTTATAGGAAACCCACGTGGTTGGTTCAATACCTTAACTTCATCAGCATCACACCGGTCCAATACAAACGAACACTGGTGAATATTCTGTTCACACGAGCAAGGCGAATCTGTACGCACGACAGCCTTGCGGAAGAACTGGATCTGATTACTTCTGTCCTATAATCAAATGGTTACCCCCAGAATGTTCATAGATAGGCACGGTAGACAAAAAGTACCACCCGAAAGGGGTGGTCACTGTAAAGAAAAAGAGGGTCTACATTGAGCTGCCTTTTAAGGGTGATCATGTTGTGCATCAAACAACACAGCGATTGAGAAATTCGATTAAGCGAACGTTCAATGCAGCTGAACTCCGTGTAATCGCTCAAATGCAGCTGAACTCCGTGTAATCGCTCGGACTCAGAAGTTACCGGTGCCTTCAACCAAAGGAGATTAGCCTATCGGTACCAATTCACATTGTGTTTATCAATTTGTATGTAACTGCGTAGAAAGTTATGTAGGCAGAACCGAGGGATGTCTGAGCTCCAGAATGAAGGAATATTCACCTAAATGGGTACAGAGGTTCCTGTTACCGGAAAATGGCAATGTTGCTGAAACGCGTAAACAGCCAGCTTCCTCAGCCGTTAGACAAGTCCTGACCACCGGTCACGCTATCGATCCATCTTGTGCATTCAAAATCCTGTTACATCATTCTAACTCAAGATTCTTATGGTTTGCTGGAGCAGTTGCAATCAATTGACTCAAACCAGCTCTCTGTGTTCAGAAACAACTATTCGTGAACTTGACTCTTCCCTGGACTTAATAACTTGTCTTAACCCGCTTATTGATTATCTACCCCTCTAGTCGTTTGCTACAAAAAAACCATCCATGTTATTGCAAATTTGGTACTGATGAGTCAATATGAAATGCTTGCATCTACCAGTTTTCGTGTTCTATCTGCTTCGTTCAATCTATTCAAGGAATCCAGTTGTTTCAAAATATTTCGTGTTCTTAAAACTCCATCAGGTGAGTTTTGTAGTCAACTCCATCGATAACTCGTGTTGTTGACACGCTAGGAAATGAATCAACGCAACTATTCATCGTTGATACTCAACACAGAGTTGTAATCCCGGCCATTACATGAAGCTGGCTTTAATGTTTACCTGCAGACTGTGATCCAATGCGAATGATGTTCGACTTGAAAGAATGTGTGGGTTTATTTCATCTGAATATTAACAAAAGCTGATGACACTAGGTACGTTGCCGTCATCTTTACGCCGCACTAGATTTATGGCATCTATGCTTTTGTCTATATGGAAACTAACTCTTTTCAGAGAAATCTTGTGCAATGGCAGCTAGAGAAATATACGACAATTACAGCAGCATTCCCTTCATTAATTTCGACTTGTGGTTATATCTTTGTAAGTCCGTAGCTAGTGCGGCCCAGTTTTTTCCACCCCAGCTGGATAGCTGAGTACGTGTTGAACTTTGTAAATATTTTCATACCTCTTCATCAAGCTGTTGGCATGTCACTGTCTACACACACACACACACACACACACACACACACAATGTTGCGCAGCTAACGCTCGACAAAAACAGTTTACATCGATGACGGGGGGCCACTGCGGTTGAAAACCGTTGGACAGCACTGCCACTACAAACGTGTTACACACGGCCAGCTTACTGGTGTTAGCGGAAAATCTCTCGATAAGGGTTCTTTTGAGATATTCTTAGGCACCTAATCTATTGCTTTAACCTGAAGTTTTCTCTGACTTGGTTTTCCATTTATTTGGTGGGTTTCACTTTGGCCAGTTTTAATAAATCTGTGTACCACCTCATTTTCATTCGGCAAACATGTGAACGATTCTGTCCTGCTTGTTGCGTTTGTTTCCTGTTCATGCCGTCCGGTTGGTTCAGGTGACTCCACAGTACCCAGTACACTGTAGGCCACCCAATCTGTCACGGGACGTTGAGCATCTCGTTTGCACTCCAGATACTGGTGGCCAATTTCTAACAGCCACATGTGATCTACTGTGTCACACACCGACGGCCACCGATTCGCACCATCCACGTGAAACACTGATTCGAAGTTTAGACGTTTTAAATATTTTTCATTTTTGAGGCTGGATCACTGCTAACCACTTCACGAATTTTTCAGCCGTTTCTGACGTCAACTAAACAGTAAGGATTTTCGGATAGACGCACTTGCGGAAATCCTTCAGTTCACGATTTTGTTCATCCATATTCATATTGATCGACTGAAGTCATGTGAAGGTAATGATTATCCTAGTGGCCCCCATGTGGGCGTCGATTTTAGTACAGTAACCTATAAATGGGAAGTTCTTCAGAAATCGGTCTCTATCCCTCAGCAACGAGTTTATCACGTTTTCAGACAATTGGAACCCTACCCAACCTAGAAGTACACTCTCCACGGACAGTGGCAATAGTCACCGGTCGACTTGGACTGAAAGATTGAGTTCGGACAGGTATACCTATCCGCGATTGTCCAGCTTTATTCACGGCTCCTTCCGCATTCAACTGAGGAGCGTGCCTACACCGTTGACACTTAGCCTATCTATTCTCATCGAGGATAAATACCTTGACACCGCTAGACACCAATGTCCCATTTCATGAATAAGCTAGGAATCGATCAGTTTTGCTCAGACACACCCATATTGTGTTTCCGATTTCTATTATGGCTCAGTTTCGCCACTTCAGTCTGATAAATGGTCATATTCTATCAAAATTTTTGGAGGGTATTTGTCGCCGGCGGATGTTTTGATCCGAACTCTGTCGCCTCGATTAAGATCGAATGATGGTCCTTATTACACGCCTTCTTAGAAGTTGTAATTCATTTACTTGGCATAACTGGTAAATATGTTTGAGTACGTAACATATACTGATGACAAGCCGTCGAGAATGCCCTCAGGAACTTGGGGAGTTCCAGTCAGTCGGATATTGTGATCACTGGTAATTTTCAAATTATTCCTGTTGCGTCTGGTCTGACGTAGGTGTTTTGAACTAGGTAAAACCGAAAATTGGTTGGTTCGCACGTACTGATCGTCCAACCTATTGGTTGATGTGGCCACCGTGATAGGTGCTTCTTAGCCAGTTTCCTAACCCTCCACAGGTTCCGATTAACGAGTTGACACGGAGTCAGTCCGTGTAATTTTTGACAAGGACGTATTCCTGATAGGTACAGCAGGTCCATTTAGTTAACATTACCGACTCGTTCCAAGTTCAGGGTTGTATTTTGATACCTTAATTAAGTTTTCGCTAATATGAGGCATGATGTGAATAGTTTTTATTGCCCAGCACACCTGACAGAAGCTCCACTCTTTTCTCTCTAGCTGCTATGGTGCATATTTTCATGACTCTATAAAACATCCTCTGTGCTGTATTGGTTAGATGCCGAAAATACTGTCTTGTCTACAGAAGTATCCGACCTATTGAATATTGTATTGTTCCGATGTGACTTGCATTACTTCTGCCGTGTGTGTCGGTCACTTGACAGACGTAGGTTAAACAGAGACTGATTATGGAGTGCATGTAGAACTTTTCAAAGAAACAACATCAAACCATGTTCAGCTAACCCTCCGTACCATTTCGTCCAGTTCAAATTGCCATGGATTGAATGTGCATGTTTTTCGTTCCACCCTGCCGGACACTTGTCGCCTCTGATGAGATTTCCTTTCCTTTGTTTAGCCTGTACAGGCCGCTTGATATGGTTCCTCAGATCCATTTCCCCTCTGCCTGTTCGTTAAATGTTGGGTCACATGGTTCTCCAGCGGAATTGGAGCTCTATGGTGACGTTTTCCGTTCTGTTACGTCGTGTGCCAGGCTTTCATAGTGGACTAAGTTTCTTCATTTCCTTAAGTTGGCAATCAGTCGACGATGACTATGTTTTTGAACGCAAACTGTCCCAGCCTGTTGCACCCATGCTGTCGGTTCCACCTTTACGCTGTTTTCAACGGAGTAGCTTCCAATGAAGGATGAGTTTGACTATCACTGTGCTTTTCCCAAAGAACATGTTTGCTCGCAGCCTTCACAATCAACTAAGCTTTTCGTAAGGAAACGGTGGATTTGAATTTCATTTCTGTCACAATTAGTCAGTAATACACGGCCCTGTCCTAACCGGAATTCATATCCCGGTCCTCGTAATCATGAGATAAACGTGTTAACCGCTACCGAATTTACCTCAGACGAATCATTTTGTGTTCGAACTATCAGGTCATCACCGTCTCAACTGACGTCGAGCTAGCTGAACACGAGGAGTTGTACAAACAAGCCATATATTTGCAACAGTGTTTGGTAATTTCATCAGCGTTTCATCCTGGCCGTATCTGGTGCCACCACCAACAATCAAACAAAGAACGGGAAACGACAGTTTTGGTTTACGTTCACTTGCTGGCAGTCCAACGCAAGTGGATCGTGAGAGTGCCTGGTGTAACATCCGAAAGGGTACAAAAAGACCGACCTGGAAAGTTGCAGATCTTCAGTAACAGATAGGCATCCGCTACGTGTGATGTGATGCTCACCTGAAGAGGGTGACTCTGAATCTATATTGTGACATACGTTGGAGTATATTCGCAAAGAATATGTGTGTAGCTGCGTTGTTATAACCAGGATCATTATGAAAACCACGCCGTCATTTGTCGTTACGGGTTAGCATCAAGAGTTGT
Source organism: Paragonimus westermani (assembly GCA_008508345.1). Taxonomy (NCBI): domain Eukaryota; kingdom Metazoa; phylum Platyhelminthes; class Trematoda; order Plagiorchiida; family Troglotrematidae; genus Paragonimus; species Paragonimus westermani. The sequence continues at coordinate 98,078 of QNGE01002396.1, forward strand.
TTCTGTGCGCCTTAGCAGATCAATATTTAGCACTTATTCACTTCTTCAGCGTACATATTTCTGTTTATTTAGGTTTTGGAGCATTATAAACGGGTCGCTTTTTCCACAAATCACAACGTACACTGTTTTTCATTCCTTTTCCCGGACCGATTAGACATATGCCAAGACAGTGACCACCTTTCAGCTGACGCGCGATAGATTAATAAGGTAGATGGCTCTCTTTCTTACATCACGTGCATTACATTCGCTTACTGCCAATGATTCTTCGGTCGAACGATTGTCGAACTAGCCTACACGTCTGTTATACCACCAGTTAATTGAACAGCATATCTCAAGCACTTTGCACTACTGAACAGCCACCTTGCAACTTAATCATTGTGGCTTTTTCTTGAAAAAGTCAGTGGTTTTATTCTCACATTTAGTAATATTACATCAATTCATGATTAATAGGCATTGTTACGATGACGCTTCATATCGTGCTGTTGAAGGTCTTCGCAGTGCGACCTACCTTTGAAAGTGCCAATTTCATGTGTAGTCTAGTGCCTTCAGTTCCATAGTCCTGGGAAACACGATGATTGTGATTCCACAGGTGAACATGAAATTAGGATCAGGTTTGTGTAGCTCAAACTCATATATGAGTCAAACCATAATCACCCCGCAAAGTCGGAAAATTCAGGTGGCTGTAATTCGCTCATCCTGGAATTTCTCCTTGGTGAAATTTTGACTCATCTATTGACTACCGAGTGTTTTTGACGTTGTCAATCAGCACATCCAGCCCGATCACCGGCAGAGTTGACTAGGAAACGCAGACTAGGTGAATGATCCATACACATCAAGAATCGTGTAGCGATGCAATCATTAGTAAACAACACGACATTTATTTACCCCTAACGAGCAAATAGTCAATCCATGAAAGTACATTAAAATAAACCGTCTGAACCGGATCAGTGCATTTTAAAAATTCAGGGGATCTGTACATCGGCTGATCCACCTATCGGCTTTTCGCCTAAGATGTATATTCGCTGGATTCCCCTACATTCATTCCATACTGGTGTTCTGAGAAAGTTCGACTACACTCTGTGTGAGCTGAGACACGTAGACCTTCTAGGTTGTCTAAGCATTATCCTTGTGGTGTAGTGCATTCAATTGAATGTGCAAAAGCACTTTCCTGTAAGGAATTTCTGTTGCGAGTCGGTCCTCTGAATAGGTTTATTCGCCTCTTCTGTTCTTTCTCTTTCTGTTCGCAGTCCCAACCAGAAACACCCCGCAAAAACCAATCGACGCACAAGTGTGGATTCTGGCGCTAAACTCGTTGGTGCTGATTCCGAACTACCGCCAGCTAAATCATCTCAGTCTAATCCTAAGGTAAGGGACACCACGCTCACGGTTAATCGATCTGGTTCTTTTAAGACTAGCTGAAACTGGTCTGTATACCATCAGCTTTGATAACAGTTAACTGAATCACTCATTTTCTCTTATAGTGACCTAGTTGAAAGCAATAAAGCTGGCTTTCTCCGGCTGGCCATCCGGTTAGTTATGAAAGCAGTTCTCAGCAGTTAGAACATCAGACCATAGAAAAATGGTCGGATTACAAGGTTGGTGACTCTCACGTACCGCTATCCGATGAAATGCTTCTAATCCGGGAGTGGTTTAGTGTGCACACAAGCATCTTTCGGTTGCAGAGAATTCAAGCCTCTGTAACCTGTGACTACTGACGGCTTCGACACCAGACAGCACTGGGCACCACAACATCTGTAGTTGGTATCTGGATCCCTGGTAAACTACTTGAAGCACGCGTTATCATCTGGAGCAAATATTGCATAACGGCTAGCATTCGCGCAGTTCACGACCTTTATGAAAAGTTGCTTTCGTACAGGCTGTGTTGTTATCGACCTGAAGATTAAACCCGGGATCCAGGTTTTACTCATCACTGCTTTTCTCGGTGAACGTCTTCGATTATGTGCCCGTTGAGCCGTTTGTTTTTTCGTAACGGCTGTGAGCCTGACCAAGCAACAACGTGACCTCAGCCGCTGTTCACTGCACCAGCACTGGTGAATTTTTAGGAAGAAGAGTAATCTCAAAAAACACAATTGAATAAGAAAGGCAAGGTTTCGGATGCAATCACGTAGAACGCTATCATATTTGATAGCGTCTCTAACCACCGATTTCAGTAAGCATCAAATCCCCAGCAGTACAAACGAAACTTATCCACTTTACTCAACAGAATACTCATTGTCAAACCATCTCGTGGTTTTACCTAATTGTTCATGTTCTCGGTACGTAATGTGCTATCAGACAAAGGCTCGTTTGATACATCGAATTCATGACCTCCTCGTTGTAGAGTGTGCACTTGTGTTGTGTTATGTTGTTGCTATAGTCGATCGATCATCCGAGGTTTGTGGATACACGCGCGGATTAACAGTCGCATTGCTCAATCAATTACCTGATTTGTTGTTGGCCAGACATTGCCGATGTGTATACAGCTTCGTCACAAACAGACTGTATTTCGGAATCGTCGACCGAAATGGCTCATACGCGGGCATTATGCACATTTCTGTACGGGGACAACTAGCATTGCCTCGTCGTGTACTATGTAAAACAGCCGTATCAACTACAATCGGTTGAAGTTATATATTTAATTAAAGCACTAAGCTGAAGTATTTTCCAACTCCGAACAGTACGGTGTCCTGTTGATGGAATTCATGGCATCCAAACCATTTTAGATGTCACTGAATCTCGTATCGAATAAGATTGTACACTTCGTCAGCCGATGTGTCACCGCAGCGACTTTATGGAGTCTCTCCTGTATAATGTTTACTGGAACATGTAGCCCAAGTGTGGGTTTAATTTCCGAAGTACTCCAAGATGTGATAGATGCCAGTCGAGGAATTCTGGGCTTGTTTAGATTAATTACTAGTTTGTTCACCGGGATTTTCTCTTCGCCGACTTTCTTACTGAGATGATTTTCATTAAGAAATGGTACACAGTAGTTTTTCACTACTACAATGGAACAGTAATCCACTGTAAATCCGAAATGTTCCCTTCTTCTGGCTTTGCTAAGTACCGCGCATGTGAAATTGTACAGAACACGGAAATGTCACATCGATGTCTCACGGAATAATGTGGCTGTCACTTTTTGGTTGTATGTCTTGTGAATTATATCGAATCGTGGTCACCCACATGACTCTTCTAGTAAGCTCGAGTTGTAGAGGTTCAACACATACATATCTTTGTAGTTTCATCAAAGCCATTCTAACATTACTGTTCTTGTAACATTGGTGAACATTTTTTTGCCGGGATATTCCTCAGTATTTTAGTAGAAGTACCAAGTTGAATCCCATATTAAGATAACCTGCCCACTAAAAAGACGCATAAGCAATCTTGTCGCAAAGTGAATATTTCATTGGATTCTTCGTGTCTGGTTGCCAGGAATTTTTGGAATTTGATTGTGGGTTGGGATCTTTACAACACACGCCTGAGCAGAGCACATCCACATCACTGACATTACTCGTCGACTGACGATGTTTAAGGAAATGGGGCATCAATTTGGCCCCAGGCACTGCCAAAGGAGTGTTGAGATGGACATGTGGTTGTTTTCCGAGATATTTTAAGTTCCTGTCGTGAACCTGTGTAGTGAGAAGTTTTGTGTGTCCTGTCTGCTTCGTGCCATGTAGACTTTGTAGATTTTGTTTTCCGATCCTAATGCTAGCAACCACATCCTGCGTGTCCAGTTTCTTTGCCAGGATATGGAAATATGAGCCAACATATTGCAATATAACGTCATGCAAAGATGGTCGTACGCGAGTAACACCCCACACTAGTTAACCTACTACCACGTTTTAAAGCAAGAGGGTGCAACCTTCGTGAGACATCTAGCCCAGATGGTTTTTGGACACAATCCACTATTGTGTTCACTCATTCGAACGTTCATTCTAGCATTGGATGGATGATCCTTCATCGTCATCATAGACAGCAATACACCAGTGGTTCACGCTAATGCTTAACTGCCAAACAACCATGAAGAAGAAGTAAACCCTATATAGGAAGAGAGAAGAACAAAAGAAGGGGGCGGGAAGGGACCTAACTACTGAAAATAACTACGTCCCTATTCAAACATTCAACATCAAGGTGCCTACACCTTGCAAACAAACAACCGAGCTGCAAGTGAGAGTAAGGCGTCATTAGCGAGACAGCTTCCTTACGGCTTTCACTGTCCCGCGTCATTAAATGCACTCACTTCACAGACAACTCGGTCAAACAACGACAACATTCACGCCACTGAGCTCGATTAATCGCCATCTCACCCGAAGTCTCCAGCCACCGACTCTGTGAGTCGCGAGGGCCCCAGCCCGGGAGACGAACTCGACCTACAATGGCCAACCCCTTGGTGAACGACTTCATTTCTCTACGCCAGGTCATTATCTGTCCACCTCGCACCTTCAACCAGTCGGTCGCAGTGTCAGCAAACAGTGTTCGGTGTGGAAGACGACCAGCTGGCATCCTCAATACATGAGTTAACCCAAATGTCAAACTCTCTTGATGTGAGACTCGATGTTGGTACGGTCTAAAAGCAGGTGATTTTACCGGACTAACGCGACAAAGCTGACAGCATTTAAAACTCCCTTGGTTGCATGTTTTGACTAGTTTCAAGTGTTCAAGTTGGAGGCGCTTTCGGAACGGCCAAGTAGTTTCGTGCGCCTGTCTCCAAAAAGAAGCTTGCCATTTTTCGTACCCATTTCACTCAGCTCCTTGAATATCTGTGACTGGATCCATGTCTTTGAGTTCTTTGCAGTGTAAACTGCTCACTCCACAAATAAATAAACAGTTTTCGGTTAACTGATGGGCGCCAATTGTAAGATTACGGATAGCGTATTTGAACCGTGTCTATCTTGTGTACTTTGGTTCAAAATGATTGAGCATTTCGACACACAGGTCACTCACAAATTCACACAATGATGGACTCTCAAGTGGCAAATAAGTAGGGAATCTAAAACCGAATCTCTTTATTCAAATTGAACACCACCCACACTTGATCGCAGCCTTCGTATTCAGATAAGCCTTTCGGCTAGCCTATTTCGAAAGCAAGCACCAGACTCCAGTTGTGTGCTTTAATTAGACCTCATCAATAGTACATACCCTAATCCGGATACCAGTTTGCACTCTGACCCTCATGCTTGTGAGATCAACGTGAAATGACTCAAATTCCCGAACTTCTACTACTGATTCAAAACATGCTCAGTTGGTTTAATGAAGACAATAACTTCAACCTAACTGAGAATTTCTGTTCACGGAGCTACCGACTGGAGAGAGCAGAGCGATTCTGTCCATTCTCCTTTCGAAATGATCAGGCAAGCTGAACACTGTTCATACGAGCTTATGGTTGGGCGTTCGGATTTTATCATACTATCATGCCTATTGTGAGGTTACTGGCGTTCTGGTTAACGCGTTATTCTCACAAGCATGAGAGTCAGAGTGCAAACTGCGATCCGGACGACGGTATGTACTATTGATGAGGTCTAATAAGAGCACACAACTCGAGTCTAGTGCTTGCTTTCGAAATGGGCTAGCCGAAAGACTTATCTGAATGCGAATACTGCAATCAAGTGTGGGTGGTGTTCAATTTGAAGTGACCTAAATCCCCGAACTTCTACTACTGTTTCGTTACTGATTATTTCATGACATCATGTAGCTCAGCGTTTCACTAAATTAAAGTATTTTCATTCGACTCAGCTACCCAACTCGCCTAATGTCACGTGCTACTGAAATCAAACCATTTAGAGTAAATTCTGTGCAATCCTCTTGATGGACTGATTCCCCATCCGATAAACATTTTTGCATAGACACTCTCTCCTGATTCGCTTCTGCTTATGACCAGACTAACTTCGATCGTTCCATTCAGTCCACGGTCTACTCCATATACGTTATACTGTTGTCAATGCTGCTTCTACCTACACTTTTCGACTGTGCGCACATGCGGTGGCGATAGACTAAGTCGTTATGAAACGGTTGAAACCAAATATTCGAGTGTTTTTGTCGGGTATATGCAACTGCGATAAGCTCATATCACCCACCACTCTGGCTCGGCCGTATGTCGCATAATTTCTAACCAGTGGATCCAGAAGATGCAAACTACTTTGTTAATTCATTTCGTGCACTTTCGTCGGTCATTTGGCAAGCTTGTGGACAAAAGTAAATCTTTTTAAATCAAACTGGTAATCCTGTTAATCAGTTCACATCATGTATGCCATCCGTAACTTAACCCACAGCAAACAATGGCCATACTTTTGTTTTGGGACGCACAGGGCAGACTGTACAAATTTGGCTAGATCAGGTGACGTCGTGAACACGATATCGTTTTTTCATTGTTTCTGTTTAACCATTCTTTCCAGTATCAAAATTACCCTGCTTTCAGTCCAATTCTTTATTGACGATATCTTTTTGTGGTGAGTGCTTTAACTCCTAGATTGGTATCTCACATCGCAGCAACGCCGACTACCAGTAAGACAATCACAAATTCCCCTTCTGTTTAAACAGTCTGCTAGTGATCAGCCCAAGCATATGCGTAATGTCAGGATTTTTGTATTCGGACAGCACAAACCCATTTATTTACCTGCTTTCTCAGCCAACCTAACCACTCAGTTCTCCATGGTTTGAGAATACTGTTAGCGGAAACTTATCTCGTTTACATCCCAGCTTGATATCGGTTATATTGAAGTACTGACTTTATGAATAGCGTGTTTCTTCGTTTATTGGTTCCGTTTCAGCCGCACCATAAGTTGTCCCACGCCTCGTCAGAACTAGTCGTCATCAGTCTCTTTAAATGTCAGTCCCAACAGTGCAAAAGTTGAAATGTAATTCTGTTTGTTTGTCCAGACCAATTCCTCCATGCGTTATGAACATATGCTAGCCAAAGCTCGTTCGCTGCTGCAACAAACGCGTTTGCACCAACAACCCATGCCTCCTTACACTGATGCGTTACCTCCGCTGGCTAATTCGCGGAAACAGCGCCCACTTTCCTCCGTCAGTTCTCCTAACAGTTCCAATCCGGCAGAAGAGCGAAGACAGTCTAGTGAGACTGAACTGAATACAGAAATGGAAAACCGAATTATAAAACATTATGGATCGGCAAGTACGTTCGTTTCTTCATCTTAGTGTGAAACTGCACTAGTGTTTCTTAACGAAACAGTTTATTTTCATGTGCAGTAGATTCTGTTTTTATTTTCAGAATGAACGTTTTTGAGTGCCCTGGTTACAGTATCGTTTTCAGCTTACGTAGCCTACTAAGGTTGTGTCGTAGTATTCGAAATGCTAGCCTTGGGACTCTAAACACTTGCCCCTCTCTTCGGGTACATTCATTTTTGTGACATTCCATCTGAGATAGTAATGAGTGACAGTGTTCCTCAGTTCTCTACTCTCACGATCCCGCTACTTATCGCGTTTGTTGGTAGCGGGTGATACACTGTGCCAGACAATATGGTGTTCAGTCTACTTGGTTTGCATACCAACGATGTTCTGGTTTGTCTTGTTTGTACCTTCTTCTATGATCTATGCTTTAACCACTCTGTACACTATGTCGCGTAGCAACAATGCTCATATTCATGCACAAAATTGATAATCGGACGTTTGACAGTTTGACCATATTTTTGAAACGTGGTACGACGTCGGTCTTTTTACGTTTAGTTGAATAAATCCAAAATAAACCGCTAGCAAGGTGGTTAATAATAACTTTTTCTAACTTGATCCCACTCTTCAAAACCACTAGTGTAACGGTTACCCTAGATGTACGTCACACCGTTCGAGTGAGTGTATGTGTGAATGAGAGAAAACGAATGTTTTGGCTTGATGATGATCGTAAAATGGGTTTTCGATCGTATATCGATTGAACATTTTCCTGAAGTCCATAATTGGCTTGATACGGACAATAAGAGGGCGCATTCGTTCTATAGATGTATGTGGACGTCATTCACAGAAATGTTTCGCAACTTTTTGATCACGTCACTTGAACTTTAAACGCTGAAAACCCAAACACCCTAATTCATGTGCCATTAAAAATGTAGCGTCTTCAATTTGTGTACAAGCCTGCGTACATACTTGTTGGAAAATAGTGGACTTATGTTTGGGATGATTTTTTGTGGATTTACTTTTGTATCCCTGTAATCTGTTTAAAGGTAACTGACTGACGGCGGGCCACACAATGATAAAGACGCATGAATTGGTCTTCCAGCATGGCAGCTATTCCAGCTACGGCTGTTGTGATGCACAGCTGTCTTTTAGAAGCTCATCAGACCACCTTAAGGCCAAGATTTTGGAATCATTGTTCATACACGGGAACAGAGCTTAGGAGAAACGTTTCTCCAATGTAAGTTACGTAAGGAGCGTATTGTTTGCGGTTCGGGTCGAAATTGACAGCCAGTTTTCGAACAGGTTCACACGTTTTGTCGGAAGTTATCAGCCTAATAAACGACACTACGGACTACTGAATCACAAATTTTCTCATTCATGGATTACTTGCACTATACTTTTCAACAACCTGGCATCACTAATTCTTCGTTGCTAATTAAGCGAAAACTCACTACCTGTTGTTTATGCGTAATACGCAACTGCAACCCCCGGATGTTTACTCTTCGGACTATTCATGCAACCGGTTGCACCACATTTTCGGTAACTGTGTATGTCACTGTTGTGCGGTCCCAGTAATCATACTGATTTGAAAGCTTGAGTAAGCGCTGACAGTAACTCAGATGTCGATATTGTTGACTGCGAACACGTTCAGATAAATAATGAACATTATCGTAGATGAGCATGTACGCACTAACTTGAGTACTGTCGTTCAAACCGCGTTTTGGCATTGTTGTTCTGTTTGCTCGTCAGTTCGCGTCGTGTTCGGCTCGGTTTTCTGGGGGCGTAATTCGAACCATTTGAACCGGATTGGATGAGTGCGAGTGTGCATGTGTTTGTCTGGTGGCAATGGCCGGTGTGCTAGTGCTTAGTCAGCGACCGTTCAGTCAATACAAGTTAACATATTCTATGGTCGTCACGTATCGAGTGACTCGTAGAAAAACAGCGGTGTTGTGACGAGACGATCTTCACAGCACGTTGCAGCATTTAAATTGTGAGGTGATTCATTTGATTATAAATGAACTGTCGAATCACTTTAATTTTTCCACCGGTATGAGCTGGTCGATTTCCTCAGCCACTCATTTTCTTAACGACAGTGTGCTAGATTATGTGCTCAGCTTTTACAACCGAAGGCGCTGACTGTCGTTGGGCATAGTTCATCACACGTTGGGTTGTGCACTTTATCAGGGTTCCTATACGAAGCCAGAACTAGAACTCACGGCCACATGAATAGCAGTCGACGTAGTCGAGGCTGAACAGTTAGCCGTTGAGAGCTCAATGAATCTTCGAAGGTCGATGAAACCACTCCAGCATATCTCAGATGGTTGATATACATCGCGCGACAAAATTATAAAGTTACACGAATTCCATCATCAGTGGTTATGTAACATTCGAGCACTGCCCATTGTGACGTTCAAAATTCTCACACATAATATGCTTCAGTGTCATGAATGGAAGAGGAGTTTTTGCATTTTTGACGATTAATCTAGAAAGACTAGAATAACAGCCTCCACAAAGTTGTAAGTCGAGTTGAGGTGTTTTTTAGCAGCTTGTTGGGAGTTTTGTGTCACTTCCCCTTGGTAATAGCACATCTTATCGTAAAGACAGTGCTTCTGAGTTCATTTTGCAGTTTTTGTCCTGAAACCACCATCAACTCAATCGTACACCTGCTGGACACTTATGCTCCAGATTTCTCCACGCACGCCTATATAGGTACCATAGGTTGGGCATTGCATCACGTGACTGCCGAAGCGTATTCAGCCCTTTTGTGACGCGAGGCGCATGTAGAGCATTGTCTTGTTGAAACGTAACTCTCATTGGCACTTGCGACACACTAGATGATGATAAGGGCCCATCCACTGTGGCCATCTCACTCACATCCGTAGCTATGAGTGCACCAAAAACTGTTATCGATCACCTATCGCTTTCTTACCGAAGCACATCATCCATCCCTATGCCCTACTGGTTAGTCTTCGATGCCACCCCAAGATTTCGGAGGTTTCATATTCGGGATCCATGATCCAATTATCTTATTGTATGACTTTGTATACATCAAGTTGTTCGAAAGCTGAACTACCATAAAAAGGCCATCCTGGTCAGCCAACATTGTCGCCCACCAACACAATTATTTAGTATCGTGTTACCGGTAAACAGTGCAGCAAGTTCGTTAATTTCGAACTGATTTGTCAGTGATAACTTTGGGCTTCGGTTGAATTCGAACCAGCGACTTGTACCGCACATCTTTACGCCACATGTGCGCTACCAACTGGGCTAAGAATGTGTTCATAAGAAAGTTAACTTCACTTTGTCACTGTTCGGTGATTAAACCAGCGACAACTGTGTAACATCGTTGAAATTACTCTTGTGAAAATTCCCTGCGCAATCGTGCTTTAATGCCGAAAAGCTCATAGTAGACGTCATTCTGTCTGATTTAAATGAGGTTGATGTTCCTTCTCTTTAGTTACCATTCGCCAACGGAGACAGAATTCACAGGAAACTGCGGGCTGTACGCTCTCTAAAGTCATTTAACGACCCCCTCTGGACTCTAGTTCGTTTATCTAAAAGCCATAACTCAGTTTACATCGGAAGCATAGCCAATCTCGATTGACTTACCGTGCCAGCTGAAATCCACAATGATCATTCACTCGTATTAGAAGTCTACCGAAGTAAACCTAAAGCACTGTTGTATGTATTTTCCCGGATGGTGTTCGATTGTGAAATATAATTGTTTTGTTCTAACGCCGACGTGATTCAGAATCCGTGTGTTGAGTTTGCGAAGTTAATGTGAATTGGCCCTACAGATGAATATATATTCATGTGGCGGTCATTTTCGCAAGTTATTCCGTTTGGTTCGAGAAGTATAGGCGGCTTTGAAAGTGTCTAGTTGGTTACTAAAGACGGACGCTTAATGTTCGAATGTTACTGAATTTAGTGTGGTTTTGAAATGTGATCTTCGATCGAGTGTGGTCTGTATTTTGCTTCTGAAGTGGGTTGATCATATGAGGTTATTTCACTTTATCTACAGTCTGGTGCTTTCATTCTGATCATCGTTCTTGCAGTCTGCTCACGTTTTTGACTCTGATATCCATATTTCTGACTCATTGGTCTCGAACTTTCACTCTGTAAACAGACTACGCTTCAGTCCAATTTACCACAAAACTAACATACTCAGAATGTGCAGCATGGTAACTGGGCCCGTATCATATTGACCTACCTTTGGTTATTTGCTTACCAACTTCTTTGAAACCTACTACTGGTCTAACTTATAGTTACTGTTTATCGAGAAAAATTTATCGATGCCTGCTAGCTATCATAAAACTATGACAAGCTTCATGTCAACGATAAATGGTGGAACGGAGATTCATGGAACCTAATCACACCCTACATGGAAGCAGACAGTCAAATTGCATATGAGACTAATAGGACATTTGCGAACCGGCGTCACTGTAGCTTTAACTGCCCATCTTCACTGTTTGCGCTTGTCCTAAGAACAAGATGACCAAACAACGGCAGCATTTCCGTCATCTAACCAGATAGGTGGGCGGCTGTTTTCCGCAAGGTTTCCAGCTATGCTCTGTGTGAGTTGCAGAACCTCCATCGCTGGAGATCTTTGTCTACAACGACCCATCCAGTGGTAATCCTTCTTCATTCTCTAGTCTAAATCCTCATTTGATCACCTCACTTTCTACATCAATCTCTGAGTGGTGTTCTTTGTCCATCTATGAACCCAGCAATGTTAACAGTCGTGCTGGTTTTCCAGTGACGCAAACCACCTTGTTGACGTTGTGTTGGATGTGCGAACAACTGCTGTTTTACGTCAAGGCACGCGATGTTACACTGCCCCCCCCCGCGTATCCCTATTTCTACTGTTGATCTGCTTGGGTATTTGCGTGTACACACACATTGTGTGACGAGACATCCTTTTACCTCATTCAAACACTTCAAACGACAGGTGGTTTACTTAACCTAGACTCGCTACTTTCGTCCGGTAAGTCCAAACTCTAACAGCTTTGATCTGATGCGATTTTTTCACACCATATTGCCCATATTTGATTTTTGATGCTTCCAGTTAATCTCCGCTCTCCTCCCTCGTTTTCCTCTGTCTGGTTTTTCCCCTACACTTCTTCCATCATCCATTTATGGTTTGTGCATTTTTCCCACTTGGGTTTGGGCATGTTTTCCCCTCCTACGTGACTGACTGTTGCATGCTGTGCTTCCGGGTCTATTATTGGATTTCTTGCTAATCAAACACATCACTTTCCCATCCTGTGGACGATCCAACTTTAATGTACGCTTAAATCACACACGCACTATATTATCCTCCTGGCCTGATTTGTTTTCGGCTTGGGTATGATCTCTCAATTGTGCGCAATGGTTTGTTTCTTTTGTGCCTTCTTGAAATCGAGGACATCGAAAGTCTCATCGGAGGAGCTTGATGCGCTTCAATTCTGATGGTAAGGTTATGCGCTTTCGATGTATTGCTGGCTAACTATACCACACGTTTGTTATTATGCTTGCACTACATGTCTCACACGCTTTTCATGGGCATTTTATGTGACATCGGTTGACCCATAGCTCGATAACCTATTTTTTATTGTTTGAAAGCCCATTTCGTAGTATATCCAGGTTTGTGGTGCATTTGTATGTGAAATCAACTCGCATGATGTGTTTCGCCTTTGTTTGGGTTCATCGTTTGAAATGATTTCATCGGGTGTGTGTATATCTGTTGTATCCTGTAATGATTACCCGAGCGGTTCCACTGAGTGGTTATACGTGTGTTTCAGGAACTCCACTTTCATCTACGGCTGTTACATTTGCTCACCTGTGATTACAAAGCCCAAAAACAGTGTTACATCCAATGTTAAGCGATTCTCGTCAGTCGTAAACAACAGCGATAAAATCACCAGTGGGTGATCAGAACAAGACTGTTTATCATAATGTCTTGGTGAAGGGGTTTGGCCAAAACAATTTATTAGCGCGCAACGCTGTTGCAGTGCAGCAGACTTAGGAAAACATATGATTACATGCAGAGTTGAAAGAAACAAATTCAAATGTACCGTTAGTTTCAATTCTGTTGTATTACGCGAGCATCGCTGTTAAGGCCACAGCCAGGATGCCTGTAGCACATGTAGCCAGCACCTGCAGCTGGAGACATATCTCAAATGCACTTCATACACTAGCCACCGGTCTGCTACATCTAGTCGAACCTAAGTCGTGCGAGGAACACACTGCTCTGCACCTAGTGTATTGGCATCGTCATGGGTGTTTAACGAGAATAGCTTTCTTGTGAATATACTAGACTCGTCATTTGTGAAGTCACACCAGTGAACAGTTCGTTCACCCATGTAGTGCTCCCACCACATACGTGCAGTGCTGTCAACACACCGTCATTCGAACCATCAACATCTTCACAACGGCTTTGAGCCTGCCCAGGGTGTGCTGTGACTCAGGCCGCTGCCCACTCCAAGTGATGTGGAATGTGCTAGAAGAAAGAAACACTGCTGAAGAAGTTTTTTTAAAATACGCTAACCGGAAATCTAGAAATGGTATGGATGCAGGCACGTCACTAGCTGCGAAACACTGCTATCTGTGATAGCGTTTCTGGTCAGCGATTTGGGTAGTCATGAGGACCCCAGTCAGACAGACACCTACCAACTTTGTTCATTGGAATAGTCAGGATCTTCACGTTGTTACCTGCCACCACCACTCAAACCTTTTGCTTGGGCGCCTTCTTTTCAGAGATCTCCACCATTGTACTTTCGTATACGACCTCTAGATACGGTCGGTTTCTTATAGTTGTCTGCTCCTATCTTTATCACATCACTGGGGTCAGTCGCGATCGCTGACTTTCTTGGACTCATCGTTGGTCCATGCTCGTGTTTGCTGAACAGTTAGTTCGAACATCTGCTCATGACATTGTTTGGCATACCGCTTTATCGATCAGCACGCGCACAATTGTCTCCTTCTCACTGTAACACGAGAAGGTGGTTTGATTGTTCGCCTATCGACAACTCAGTTAATGTCAATAGGTTTACGCTTGGAGCAGAACAACTAAGGGTGAATTCCACGGTTTGTGCACTTTTAAAAGCGTCTGTTCATTTTACTTTCTGTTCGGTAAGTTTTTTTCGCAGTTCATCATCTCATCAGTGGTGCGGATAGAATAGCATGAGTGTTGATGGCCTCATTACCACTACAGTTGTTTGTTCTTACTCACGGAATTCAATAAACCGCGATCCACACGATCGCATGTTCTGATTCCGTTTACCTTGATTTCATTTGTCTGTGCTCCAACAGCTTCGTCGTAACTGGTCCCCTACATGTGATAACACTTTTAACAAAAGAGTTATCATCTCGCTCGCTATCGTGTGACATGTGAACCGAACACTTTCAGGTTGTCCAAACTCAAATAGAGACAGCGGCGGTGTTTAGCATCTTCACCGCTGAGCCTCTACTTGGTTGAAAAAATCCATAAATTTCGATGCTAAATGTGTAGTTTCGAAGGCTTAATGTCTACTCGTGATATGCCGCGCATACTCGAAGCTACGAGTAATTCACGTGTTGCTGTCAAGGTCTGGATAAACTATCAGTTGTACATTATGCACTCCGAAAACTGTGCTTTTATTCTGTGTCGTTGAAGACGGTCCTCTGTTTCTGGTCTGCAAACTTTCACTTCAGTCGCTTCCAAAAATGAATGCAGTCTTCACTGTTGGTTGTTGCAATGAAGGTATCAGGAAGAAAATTTTTGACACTGTCTATTACGACTATCCTTTTCTCGGGTGGTCTTTACTATACTCAGAAATCGGTATCACTCCAGATGGGTTTTAACTTGGGTGTTCGTGTTCACTCCTACTAATTCGATGATGATCGGAGGTACCTTAATGATAGCGTAATTAGCATTCTCTGCCCGATGTCCAGGCACCATTTTTGTCCCGAATGGGGTTCAATCTCCTGGAAATGGTGTCTTGCAGTCACAACTACCCGCCCGTTCATCAGTGTCGCCGGACGCACGTCCCAAAGAACAGCCGGAAACGCTCAAAGTTCGTAGGCTGAAACTGTCGCAACTGAACTTGTTCGCCTCAGGTCGTGGCAACATGGCCCCAGTCCCAATTCGAATAGGCGAGCACCATTTCAGTCCAAAACATCCGGTGTGTGGTACCCCACAACGCGGATCGCAGGTACGTCGTTTACAAGTTGCGCGCTCTTTGTGCTTTACTTAACGGCCAGGTTCTCTCATCAACCTGTATCTATCATTCCCGTCGTGGGACGTATCAGCCAACTCTGCCTGTATGTTTGTAGCACCTCTTCCACTGCACCGATGTTTCAAGAACCTCATCGACTGTTTTCTCGGTTCACACTCTTTTGTTATGCAAGTGCGTAGGTAATTGTTGTAGGTTTAAGTTATATTTCTGACGTTTAACCTGAAATCAGCCACTGGCTGTTCATTTCATTCGATCGAGTTAGTCTGCCGGGTGCCATTGTTATATCTTGGTCCCATGTAGAACGGAATAAACCATGTTAGTACTCTCAAGTTGACCATCACTCACATTTGATCGCAGCGTTCGCATTCAGATAGACTTTCCAGCCAGCCTCTTTCGATAAGAAGCACTAGACTCGACTTTCGCTTTCATTAGAGCTCGTCAGTAGTGCATATCCTTGCCATGGCCGGGATTTGAACTCCGACCAGTCCAATCATGAGGCAACCGTGTTAAACACTGCGCCATTGACCTCACATTAGGCACGACCGAATTATCACATCTGAACGCTCAACCACTCTCGCTTGTGATCAATTATCAGGTTACCCGATCGTCTCGAGAGGAGACAGTAACTGTCCTATTAACTCCAATCGATAACCCCGCGATTAGGACTTCCGAGACAGGACAGTTACTGTGTCTCCTCTCGAGACGATCAGGCATCCTAATCATTACTCACAAGCGACAGTGGTTGAGCGTTCAGTTTTGATGATTCGGTCGTGCCTAATATGTTAGTACTTATTGGTCGACTATTCAAAGACGATGATGAATTCGCCATCCGACGTACTTCCTTTTTTTCTCCGTAACTTTCTTAATCCACTATTTTGCCTAACTCGCAGATGTTTACCCCCTTGAAGTTTCAACGGTGGTTGTAAATATTTCGTCCAGCGCGGTCACCGGCATGTTCAGTAGAGTGATTTTCGTTCAGTTCATGGTTTTGAATTTGTCTTTGATATGTGTATATGGACGGCATTCACTCTGCCGGAGAGATGTCTAATAACTTACTACCGCTGATTGCACACACTGCTGCACCCTAGGATTTAGAAAAATGTGTAACAGCAAACTATAGAGTTTGATTTAGCACAATTATCAGCTGTCATCTTCATACACAATGTCTTCAAGCTGAAACGGGTAAATCCCCCATGTTTCATAACATTCGTTCGCATAATTTGTAAAACAGCGAATTCAAAGGGATCCTAAATACATAAATGTTATGATGTCGGGGATCATTATTGGAAAGTAGGCTGCTCATAACGATCACGTTCTGCACCTCGAGTTATAAGTCATATTTTTTATAACTAGAACCCTCGGTTATTGACAGAAGTGATTAAGGTATTAATAATAAGATCGATGTGTTCGTTCGGTTGATGACAAATTCGCGCAAACCCTGTCTCTTTGATGTGAATTTTTGTCGTTACTGAGTTTTCTTCCTTATTAAAATTAAAGAACGAATGTTCTAACAATTCATCAATTTGACGATTTCTCCGAATGGCGAAAATGTACAATGTCGTTTGTGTTGATTATCTGGTAAAATTAGACTTAGGGCGGGGTATAGTAAATTTACTACAAATATTTCTAAGGGACTGTTAAACTATCGAGGCAACGTTCAGGATTGAATAACAGACAGGCTAATTGATTGCGGAACGTAGACGGTTTATTCCCTATCATTGCAAAGGAAGTAGCTTGCGGAACGCAATAGTTCCAGTTTGATAACCCCGTTTATCGCTCGCAATGAATGAAGGTCACTGGTCTCAACTTTCCATGCATAGTAATCCATTGGCTTGTCATGGGCTTGCTTCACTGTTGTCTACATCCACTGGTTAAATATTCACTCATCTAAAGCAAACGAAGCAGTTTATTACTTCAACTCAAGTACAACCCACACTTAGTCGCAGTGTTCACAGTCACATAGGCATTTCAGCTTACCAACCTCTGGGTCATCTGAATCCTCAAGCTTCTAATAATTTGTCACTGTTTTCTTCTTGGTATCGATAACTTACGGGATTTCCCAAGTGTCGGTCATTCGTCTGTGACTCTCATTCCTATGATTGACTCAGCACGATTCCGTGGAACTCAGTATGCTGCTCGTCGAAGATCCATTAACTACCGCAACCTGCTCGATTGCTTGGTCCGGAACGTCTGTTTTAGTTACCTGGACCGAATGGTATTGCGTAGTGTGGATTGATTCCGATAAGTCACAACTCGGACGGTCATCGGTGATGTTACTGGGACTCAACATGGGCCAAAATGAAATCAGGCCCCTGCTAAGGAAAATATTCCCAATTAGGGAGGCTGTGACACCGAATTCTAAGCGCACGCCGGGACAAATTTCGGGTCGATCTGGGTGCTACAGTTGGTTCGTGAAAAATTTCCCCTCTATTACATCATCATTGTACGAACTCCTTCGAAAAGACGATACCCAGAAGCCATTCACGTGAGTTCAACAAGAGATGAACGGGCGAGGACTGAAGCTGAAACTTCAGAATGCAAAAGGAACGCTCGTGGTAGCAGCAGATGCCAGTGACTGTGGTATTGAAGCAGTACTCAAACAACAGGAATGAGTAGTCGAAAGTGCCGGCAGAGTGCTGACCCTAATAGAACAAAAGTATTCAACCATTAAGAAGAAACGTTTGGCAATCGTCTGGGCACTACACAAGTGGAAGCCGTACTTGTTGAGTCAACAGTTCCACGAGGAGACTGGCCACAAACCTCTAGAGTGGATAAGGA